>CM042085.1:19225113-19344045 GCA_023512835.1 Taxillus chinensis | reverse complement strand
CAGCTTGCAGACAAGTCTATTAAGTATGCAACAGGAATTATTGAGAATGCACCTTTACAGATTCAGAATTTTATTATGCCTATTGATTTGATTGCTTTGGATATGGAAGAAGGTGGCTCTATGCCACTTATTTTGGGGAGACCCTTTTTAGCAACAGCAGGGACAATAATTGATGTTAAAGGTGGGAAATTAGAGTTGCATATTGGACAGGACAAAATGGAGTTCAATCTGGATAAGAGTTTGAAGAATTCTCAGGAAGTAGAGCATGAACAAGGGTGTTTGGTGGAAATATTGAACACAGTGATTGAGGATCATGCTAAGGGATTCCATGATCCCTTAGGCTTATGTTTAGAAAATGTTTCTTCAATTGTTAGTGAAGAAATCCAAGATGAGAAGCATGCGTTGGATGCTACACCAATTATTCAGTTTCAACATAAGAAGAGATTTGAGAATCTTGGAAAAGTGTTTATACCAATTCCATCATTAGAAAAGACACCCAAGGTTAAATTGAAAACCTTGCCATCTCATTTAAAGTTTGTATTTATGCGAAAAGAAGAAGAGTGGCCAATGATAGTAGCAGCTGAATTACAAGGTGAACGACTGGATCATTTGTTGAAGGTTTTGAAGAAGAGAAAGAATGCCATTGGATGGACTATGGCAGATATTAAGGGAATCAACGCTTCTATGTGCATGCACCGGATATTCTTAGAAGATAAGGAAAAAACTAAGAGGTGGCATGATAAACACCATCATTTCAAGAAGTTTGTAGAAGGGCAAAAGGTCTTGCTTTACAATTCGAGGTTGAAGCTCTTCCCTGGAAAGCTCAAGAGCAAATGGTCTGCCCCATTTGTTATAAAGAAGGTTTTTGAGAAAGGAGTAGTGATTCAATAGGACAACTCTCTACCTTTCACTGTGAATGGTCACAGATTAAAGGCCTTTGTGGAACTAGTTAGAGTAAAGAAAGTTCTTTACTTTGCTCCCATTTCAAGTTAGAGAGAAGAGAATGTCAAGCTACGACATTAACTATGTCTTCCGGGAGGCAACCCGAATCTTGTTTGTAAATATTTGTTTTGTTTGTTTGAATTTAATTGTGTGCGAGAGAATCTATGGGTTAGTGCAAGTTTGTGGACCTTTTATCTCGTTACAATATGACAAGTTGCATGCAAGTTCATAGAGGTGTGTAGACACCTCAACTTCAAACCCTAATCCTATAAGCTGTTCTTCGTGAACTGGTAGCTCAAATGATATATTTTATAGTGAGCAAGCCCCTCCTCATCGAAGAAAATAGGTTTGGACAGTTTACATTCATTTTTTTGTTGCAATTGCCTAAAAGATATGCAAAATTTCAAGTGTGGAGTTGTTGTGGCATTGCAATATGGATTAAATTGATTATGATGTAAGAAGAGTTTAATGAATATGAAATGAATGCCTTGTGAAAACTTTGAAATATTTATATATAACATGTTTAAGAATGAAATGCTTTTAGAACCAATGGTTACTCATTAATCTCATGCATGAAACTCATGTACTTGGAATGATATCATCATATGTTTGAACAAAAACTAGGATCCATAATGAATTAACAACTTTTGAATAAATAATTTGATTCTTTGAATGAGTGAGAACATAACTTTTCTGAGAGCTATATATTTTGATGAGTGTTCACTTCATGGAAATTAAACTTCAATAAGTTCTTCTATAGTTCTACATTGGTGATTGGATAGTTGGAATGATGGAGTTGGAGTCATAGCCCACTTTGTTTAGAATAAGTACAATGTTCCAAGTTATATAAAGTGTTGTATAAAGTGTGTCTACTTAAAAAAAGAGAAGGTTATGAACTGTGGAGATATATAATCCATCAAGGAAAACTTTGTAAGGTTATATAAACTACCGTAGCATAAGCCTTGGAAAAGAAAGAAAGAAAGAAAGAGAAGGTTATAGACTGTGGAGATGTATAATCCATCAAGGAAAACCTTGTAAGGTTATATAGACTATTGCAGCATAATCCTTGAAAAAAAACAGAATTACAGTTGTATATTTTCAGAGTGCATTGTACATAGAACTTACTTGTACATTAAGAATAGATAGGAAGTGTGTTAGGCATTGTTACTTTTACCATCATTGTGGTCTATGACAAAAACTAATTAGGTAATAGAATGATGGTTGAATCACCAAAAAGGATTAGGAAGACACTTGTTTTAGTTTTAATTCCATGAAAGATTAAGAGAGTGAAGTGAGATTATCTTATGAGTGAGGCTACTTTGCTCATTGTGAGATTGCAAGGAATTAGGAAATTTGTTTCGGAATGTTGGTGGTTTAATTGCTTCTTAGTCTTTTGTAAAGAGAACATATGATTGCTGGACTGAGAATACAAAACTTCATACATGATATTAAGAGTTGAACCATATGTTTTATAAATGTTTTATTCTTTCACATGCTCTTATATTAATTCATTGTCTTACTTTTTCTATGCTTCATAATTCTATTTGCCTTGGGACGAGCAAGTTCTAAGTGTGGAGTTGTTGTTAGGGGGGGTTTTTTAAACTTATTTTAGTGTCAAATGAAGGGGATTTTATGAGAAAAGATCACATTTTTAACTTCATTTTGATGTATTTGATTTATTAATGAACTAACCCCCTAACATAGCAATTGTAGATCCTTTGTATGGTTTTTGGATGTTTTTGAATGAAACAGGCTGTCACGCCCCGGATTTCCAATCCGAGGAAACCGGCACGTGACTCCCCTTTTACCCACACGGAGGGCAAAGGGGTTAGGATACAAACCAAGAATATTACATTTTAAACATCCACAACACATTCAAGGAAATAAAGTTCATCAAAGCAATTCACAAACTAAACCAGTCTTTATTATAACAAAGTCCTCTTTTCAATCCATCCCCACCTGGAGTTACATCGGTTCCCATAAAAACAACATAAATGGTAGACAAGTAAAGTAAATAAGGTCTTCCACCTTGGGGTCCCACCTAACGCCTGTATGTTCCTGAAAGAAAACACAACATAGAGGGAGGGGTGAGCAACCACGGCTCGGTAGGGATCATGTCTCCCCAACCCATCCCATGCTCCTAGCGTGTACATGAGTGTGAACGGGTGCGGTGTAGTGACAATAAAATGTAAACAAGTAGTATTCCACATTCACAAGGCACACACCTATCCACGACCATACGAGGCTTAGCCACATAGGCTAACAAATCCACGACCACTCGGGCTTAGCCACACGGGCTAACATATCCACAGCCTCTCAGGCTTAGCCACACAAGCTAACATATCCACGGCCATATAGGCTTAGCCACACCGGCTAACATTTCCGATCCCAGGGCTTCCACGGCCACCGGGTTCCACCAAAGACAACACACAAGGTCACACAGGCATTAAACCAAACACTGTTTTCGCACCCCATCGGGCATAAAATCAAACACATACTAGGCATATTCACACGAGACATATCCACACGGGCATTTTATCGAACACTTAATATGTACACCATCCAACACCGAATACACACAAAGCGCCATTGAAGGCCAACATCCATATAGGAGATCACACCTATATGGATTACATATATATATATATATATATACGGGTTAAACTCCATAATCCGCCTAGAACCCTAGGACAGAGGAGGATTTAGGAAGAACAAGAACCCTACCTCAAGTAAAACGCAACAACACAAGAATGTCCCGATCCCACGTCGAACGTCGTCCACCCACGAAGCACCGACCACCCACGCAAGACGCCCGACAAAGAACCAGGAGCTCTCCTTCCCTCTCTCTCTCTCTCTCTGCGACGGCTGGTGGAGCAACAAACCCTAACCCTAAAACAGAGGGGCTTCTCCTCCTTATATAGACAACACAACATCAAAACGATGTAGTTTTGATTAAGTGAATCCCGACAGATCAAAACGACGTATTTTTGATCACACAAGTTAGCACCTTGCCACACCCATATAGGCCAAAATACTCGAATTTCAGCATGGTCCTTTGGAGAAAGATGATTAGAATGACAAAACCAAGGGAACCATGCAAAAATATGCTCAGCACGCCAATTTGCACGTGAATTCCCCAATTCACGTGCAACCCCAATTGCACTCCAAATGCGCTCAAACTTCACCCCTGGCCTCCTTGCATCATGTAGAAGACAACCACACTTGCACGTGAATTGGACCCATTTCACGTGCACCTCACATACACGTCCGTTTGGCCTGAAACTTCGTGGTAGATAGAGGACATCATTCTAAGCATCTTTCCTTTTGCACGTGAATTCATTGGAGTCCATTCACTAGGTCAAAATCTAGAAAAACTCTACTCAGAAGGCAAAACTGTGACTAACTCAAGGTACGGGTCCTTACATCCTCTCCCCCTTAAGACTTTTCGTCCTCGAAAAGAAATGACATATAAGGAAAACAAACACAAGCTACCCATTTGCCACCCGGCAAGCCACCACACCCAAATGGGTCATACACCGCACACAGCACAACAGCACATAACAAAGTACCACCATAATCCATAACCACAATAATGCATATAACACATGTCCGCATGTCACGAATACACATCTCAAAACATATCACAAATAAGAACACATGTCTTGTAAAAGACAATACAAATACACCAAATCGTACACAACTAATACAAAACACATCACTATCCCTTGGCCAACATCCACCTCCCACGCTCAAGATTGTTCGTCCTCGAACAAGTCCGGGTGCTGCTCACGCATCACGAACTCACGTTCCCATGTCTCCTCCTCAATGCCACGGTGCTGCCACAAAGACGCGAACCAAAGGAATAGCACGACCACGCAAAAGCTTCTCTCGCCGATCTAGGATACGGATAGGGGCCTCAACAATGGACATGTCATCCTCAATGTCTAATGTCCCCCAATCGATGACATGAGTGGGGTCAGGGTGATACTTCCTCAACTGGGACACGTGAAACACGTTGTGCACTCGACTCACTGTGGTGGTAACGCTAACCGGTAGGCCACGGGCCCCACACGATCCAGAATCTCAAAAGGACCAATAAACCGCGGAGAGAGCTTGGAACCTCACCCAAACCGTCGATGTCCACGACGTGGGAAACACGAAGAAACACATGATCACCAACAGAAAACTCCAAAGGTCGCCGCCGTGATCCGCATAAGATTTCGTCGACTCGAGCCGATAACAAACGCCGACGAATCAACTTGACCTTCTCGGTAGCCTCTTGAACCAACTCATGGTCCCAAGAGAGTTGTCTCCCCCACCTCGGTCCAACACAAAGGTGATCGACACGGCCGCCCATACAACGCCTCAAAAGGAGCCATCCCAATGGATGCCTGATAAGCAGTTATTGTAGGCAAACTCCACCAAAGGAAGGTGAGTTGCCCACGAACCCCCAAAATCTAACACACAGGCCCGTAACATGTCCTCCAAAGTCCGATTCGTCCTCTCTATCCATTGTCGGTCTCAGGGTGAAAGGCTGTACTCAAGTGAAGCTTGGTCCCCATAACCTCCTGCAAACCTGCCCCAAAAACGGGAAGTGAACCTCGAATCCCGGTCGGAGACAACCGATGATGGTACTCCATGCGGTCTCACAATCTCGTTCATGTACAAGGACTCAAGGTCCCAATGGAGTCCCGCTCGCGAATAGCCAGGAAATGGGCCGACTTTGTGAGTCGATCCACAATCACCCAAATCATATCTTTCCTCCCGTGGTGGGTGGAAGACCAATCCACAAAATCCATCGCTATGTGGTCCCACTTCCACTCCGCTATGGGCAATGGTCGTAACATGCCCGTCGGCGGCCCGATGCTCGGCCTTCACCTGGCGACAGGTGAGGCACCGCGAAACAAAGGCAGCCACATCGCGTTTCATCCCAGGCCACCAAAAATGTCCCCGAAGTGCATGGTACATCTTCATACCCCCCTGGATACACAAGAACTCTAGACCGGGTGAAACTCCCTCATCACCTCATCCCCGAGGGAAGAAGCCACTACCAACCGCCCCCGAAATGACAACTCATGCTCAGGACCCTCTGTCCGATCCTCGGATAGCTCACCGGCCTCAATACGGGCACGGAGAACCTCACACTCGATGTCACCCAGTTCCTCTCCCGGACGCGGCCCGGTACAACTCGAGCACAACCACCAAAGGACTCAGGGATCGTCCCACCATCACGAACAACGGTCGTAGCCGCAACATCGCCAACCGGCTCCATCGGCTTCCACTCTCTCACGGCCACCTCGGCTTTCCCTTTTTCTGCTCAACGTGTCGACCACAATATTACCCTTGCCCGGGTATAGGCAAGAGTAAAGTCAAAGGTCCGCAAATACTCCACCCATCTCCTTTGCCTCAAATTCAAGTCCTTCGAGTAAAGATGTCTCGAAGGCTCTTGTGATCGAGAACACCACAAACTTTTCCCCCCCAAGAGGTAGTGCGCCAACTCTTGGGGCGAAGATGACGACCGCTAACTCAAGGTCATGAGTAGGATAATTCTGCTCATGAGGCTTCACCGCCTTGACCAATAAGCTACCACATTATGCTCTTGCATAAGCACACACCCCAAACCAACCCTGGACGCATCACAAGACACTTCATACGGAATATCCTCCCTAGGCAACCTCAACACGGGTGCGGTGGTCAAATGGGTTTTGAGAGTCTCAAACGCCGGCTTGACACTTGTCAATCAATCAAACTTCACGCCCTTCCGAGTCAACGCTATCATAGGAGCGCCAAACGGGAGAACCCCTCGACAAAACGACGATAGTACCCCGCCAAGCCAAGAAAACTACGGATCTCAAAAACATTGGTTGGCCTCGCCCACGATGCCACGGCCTCAATCTTGGTTGGGTCCACCCTAACTCCCTCGCTGACACCACATGGCCAAGAAAGTGAACCTCCTGCAGCCAAAACTCACACTTGCTAAACTTAGCAAACATGCCTGGTCCCTCAAGGTTTGCAACACCGTTGCCAAGTGCTCCACATGCTCCTTCTCGGTCCTGGAATACACCAAGATATCGTCGATAAACACCACCACGAACGAGTCTAAGTATGGGGCAAAGACTTGGTTCATCAAATGCATGAACACCGTGGCGCATTAGTGAGCCCGAAAGGCATCACTATCCACTCATAATGCCCATACCGCACCGAAAAGTTGTTTTAGGGATGTCTCCCTCCCTTACCCTCAACCGATGATACCCCGACCGTAAATCTATTTTTGGAAAACCACTGGGCCCCACTCAACCGGTCAAACAGGTCATCTATCCGAGGCAACGGGTACTTGTTCTTCACGGTCATTGAATTCGACTTCCTGTAGTCGATGCAGAGACGAAGCGTGCCATCGGCCTTCTTAGCAAAGAGCACCGGAGCACCCCAAGGTGAGGTACTCGGTCCGATATACCCTTGGCCCACCAACTCCTCGATTTGCCTCTGCGGCTCCCTCGGCTCGGCTGGCCCCATACGATATGCTACTTGGGAAATCGGACCCGTCCCCGGCACTAACTCAATGGTGAACTCCACACTCATCTTAGGTGGCAAACTCCTCAACTCCTCAGGAAAAACATCCCGAAATTGGTCCACAACAACGGGCCACACCCTCTTTTCCACCTTACCCACCTCGGCAAAGGTCAGGGCTGCCAACCTGTGGGTAATGGCACCCCATCGGTCCATCACCGGCCTGGCCCGACTCGCCTCACGGTCCCACTCCCCCTGCAGGGTGCAAGAGGTCCCTGCAGGTGTCACGAAGGATACACGCCGCCGGTAACGGTCTATCTTGGCTTGGAAAGCCATAAGCCAATCCATACCCAAGATCGGGTCAAAAGTACGCATGGGCATCACATGCAAGTCAAAACTCGGCTCCACCTCGCCTATGGTTAACACACGATCCACGACACACACGCCGTACCTCAATCATGCCTCCCACCGGAGACTCCACAACTAGGGGCCTCGCGGCCTCCACACAAGCTAACCCCAAGCCATCAATAAGAAGCTCGGCGGCGAAGGAACACGATGCACCCGTATCAAAAAGAACGAAGCTAACGTGCGAGAAATCAAGAGGGTACCTCTAACCACCGATGGTCTGCTCCACCCTCAGTGGTGGGGGTGGTAGCTCGGCCTCCTCCTGGTACATCGCCTCCAGCGCAAACACCCTTCCTTGGCCCGTGCCACTAGTCGGCTCACTCATTGGACGCTTCCCGCTAAGGTTGCCTCCGGCCTCGGTCTGCTGCTTGCTCCGGCCTCCCCTGGGGTCGGGTCGACTCGATCTGCCCGACTAGCCCGCCACCGACGAGCTGGTCTCTCCGCTGGTGTACGGAACCGGCGTCACTCCTCATCTTGGATGCCATGCCTCCAACTCCCTTGTTGCTACTCCTGGTAAACCCGGCTCAAATGGCCTTCTCGTCCACACTATTGCATCGCCGGTTCTTCTTGGGACACTCCCTCTTGAAGTGGCCTTGTTCCCCACAAATGACAACCGGGGGAGTCATCCTGCTGGACCTTCTGTCTGCTACCGCCAAAGCTAGACCTCCCTGGGGGCACTAAATGGTTGTCCCCGGCTGCGAAAAGGAACTGCTATCTCTTTCCTCGGTCTTGGGCCGCTTAGACCCGGAATCACGCTCCAACCCACCTTGCAACGGGCAACCCCGATGGGTCCGCCTCCCATCATCCAGCTCCCTCTCGGCTATACGGGCCATCTCCACAACCTCGGCGATAGGTCCTCAAGCGTAGAATTGCCACCCCTCTGCCTGGGGGCTGGCCTGAGACCCAAGGTGAACTTGTGGGCCTTCAGGTCCTCCCTTGCCACCTGTCTCAGGAGCAAATCTACTCAAGCTCCAGAACTCCCGCTCATACTCGGGTACCGTCCTGGATCCCTGCTCAAGCTGCCGAATTCTTCCCTCTTCCGCCATCTCACCGATTCCGGGAAGAACTCCTCATGGAAGAGTTGCAAGAACTCCTCCCAAAGCATGAGTTGCACTGCACGGCTCCTCGCGACACTCGTCCACCACTCCAAAGCATCCCCCCTCCAGTGCCCGGATTGCCGTCGCACCTTATCCTCTTCCCGGGGCAGGAGAAAGGAGAACACATGCTCTATCTGCCTCAACCACTGTTCGGCTACCACGGGTTCACCTTCCCCCTTGAATCACGGAGGTTGTTCCTTCTGGAACCGTGTCACCACGTCATCCTCTCGCACGAGTCGGTACACCACCCGGCGAACTCTCATGCTCGCGAGGCGGCTCTCCCCCTGGTGGTGGTGGTGGTGGCACCACCTGTCTGGCTGCCATCTCATGGCGCACCTCCTCCCGAACGTCTGCCGGAGTCCCTCCCGTAGCTCTTGTACCTCCAGCCGGATGCCTTCTCGTAGCTATGCCAGCAACAACGCATGCCCTCCAACGAACGGTCCCGCACCCGGACCCTCATGGGCAGATGACTCATTAGCCACTGCCCCCAGACGCATGTGTCACTCTCCTCGGCGGCATTCTTACTACACGAAGTAAGAAGCACAACGTCAAAACAATTTTATAATCTATCGCGTCACTACCTCTACCCCACCTGATCAATTCCACTATCACATGACATTGCACACATACATTGTATCAATCATATTGCACGATTCAGTACACATTGCCACACAATTTAGAGTTGCACATTCCACGTAATCATATGATCTTATCCACGGCTCAAGACACATTCACAACAAATGCAACTAGTACCCTAATGCCACAAGACTGGGCTACCCTAAGTACACCTTGGAGGCTCAAAGAGGACCATGTTGATCAGGCATGTCCCTCTAGGCTCCTCCAAAGGACTTAGGATAACCAGGTCCGCCCATTACCCTAGGCCAACTAGACCATGCTCGATACCATATTGTCACGCCCCGGATTTCCAACCCGAGGAAACCGGCACGTGACTCCCCTTTTACCTACACGGAGGGCAAAGGGGTTAGGATACAAACAAGAATATTACATTTTAAACATCCACAACACATTCAAGGAAATAAAGTTCATCAAAGCAATTCACAAACTAAACCAGTCTTTATTATAACAAAGTCCTCTTTTTCAATCCATCCCCACTGGGGTTACATCGATTCCCATAAAAACAACATAAATGGTAGACGAGTAAAGTAAATAAGGTCTTCCACCTTGGGGTCCCACCTAACGCCTGTATGTTCCTGAAAGAAAACACAACATAGAGGGAGGGGTGAGCAACCACGGCTCGGTAGGGATCATGTCTCCCCAACCCATCCCATGCTCCTAGCGTGTACATGAGTGTGAACAGGTGCGGTGTAGTGACAATAAAATGTAAACAAGTAGTATTCCACATTCACAAGGCACACACCTATCCACGACCATACGGGCTTAGCCACATAGGCTAACAAATCCAGACCACTCGAGGCTTAGCCACACGGGCTAACATATCCATAGCCTCTCAGGCTTAGCCACACAAGCTAACATATCCACGGCCATATAGGCTTAGCCACACCGGCTAACATTTCCAATCCCCGGGCTTCCACGGCCATCGGGTTCCACCAGGATAGCACACAAGGTCACACAGGCATTAAACCAAACACTGTTCGCACGGCCCATCAAGCATAAAATCAAACACATACTAGGCATATTCACACAGACATATCCACACAAGGCATTTTATCGAACACTTAATATGTACACCATCCAACACCAGAATACACCCAAAACCGCCATTGAAGGCCAACATCCATATAGGAGATCACACCTATATGGATTACATATATATATATATATATATACAGGTTAAACTCCATAATCTGCCTAGAACCCTAGGACAGAGGAGGATTTAGGAAGAATAGAACCCCTACCTCAAGTAAAACGCAACAACACAAGAATGTCCCGATCCCACGTCGAACGCCGTCCACCCACGAAGCACCGACCACCCACGCAAGACGCCCGATAGCAACCAGGAGCTCTCCTTCCCTCTCTCTCTCTCTCTCTCTCTGCGACGGCTGGTGGAGCAACAAACCCTAACCCTAAAACAGAGGGGCTTCTCCTCCTTATATAGACAACACAACATCAAAACGACGTAGTTTTGATTAAGTGAATCCCAGCATCAAAACGACGTAGTTTTGATCACACAAGTTAGCACCTTGCCACACCCATATAGGCCAAAATACTCAGAATTTCAGCATGGTCCTTTGGAGAAAGATGATTAAAATGACAAAACCAAGGGAACCATGCAAAAATATGCCTGCACGCCAATTTGCACGTGAATTCCCCAATTCACGTGCAACCCCAAATGCACTCCAAATGCGCTCAAACTTCACCCCTAGCCTCCTTGCATCATGTAGAAGACAACCACACTTGCACGTGAATTGGACCCATTTCACGTGCACCTCACATACACGTCCGTTTGGCCTGAAACTTCGTGGTAGATAGAGGACATCATTCTAAGCATCTTTCCTTTTGCACGTGAATTCATTGGAGTCCATTCACTAGGTCAAAATCTAGAAAAACTCTACTCGGAAGGCAAAACGTGACTAACTCAAGGTACGGGTCCTTACACAGGCCAAGTATACGGACCAAAGAGAGAAGAAAGGAATGAAGAACAATCTACACTATCAACTAAAATTTGAAATGATCAAAAAGGAATGACAGAGCCAATTGACTTGACCAAAAGCTCCCGAGAGCTTAGTCATGTGAAATGGTCATTTGAAATTGAGTTGACCAAATGACTCAACCATGAGCGGTTTCGCACGACATAACCTGCCGATCAACGAACCTCCACGGATGCCACCTGCGGCTGCAATTCTTCATTAAAGGATCGACGACTCTCCATCAACCATTTTGAGAGGGAAATGAATTCAAAACAGTGGAGGGAACAATTATTGATGGTTGGATGATTCTCACATGCGGGAATGAGATCTAAAGGGGGAAATTGATGTAATTTGGGGTATCGTTGAATTAGGGAGAGAGAGAGGAAGCATTTTGGGTTCTTATGGCAAGAACAATTGTTTTGTTTATTACTATGGTAGCTTAAACCTCCATGGGAGGAGGATGAATATTGATGTAAGCTTTTAATTTCCTTTCTTTTGGTATGTTAATTTAAATTTCCTTTTTTGTTTATCAAGTCTCATGAATTTACATCCGAGAATTAGGTTTGGCCATTTTAATTCTTGTTTAAGGTTATTCAATTATGGATCGAAAGAAGACGTTGATAACCTGGATAGTTAAGAGATTTGACTTGTAAAGATTATAATTTGCGAAAGTCGGTAATCTTGCTTGTAACTTAGTTAGGGTTGGTGTGATGCCAATCTACACTCAAACAACTTGAGCACTTAATGGGTTGCCCGTCCCCCAAGCTAGGGTATATACACGGCTAGATCACTCGAAAGAGGCTAGTTTATGCAAAGGTATTGGGTTTTTAGACAAAAGAGGAAAGTTTGAATTAATATGCTTTAAGAACTTGGAATAAATAAATTACATTAATTGAAATCCAAATCCCTATTTCTTCCATAATATCATTTACATTTTCCTTGTTTATTTAAATTGCAAATATTTAAATTACAATTGTTACAAACTAATCTTCAATTTACATCATGGAGTTACAAAATGAACTTTATACTTAACCACCTTCCCTGTGGGTTCGACATCCAGGACTTTGAGTCCGTCACGCCCCCAAATTCCAGGGAACCCGGAACTAGGAACATGACTTCCCCTTGCCCGCACCTAAAAGGTCAAGGGGTTGGTGACTAGCACCAATAGAGACTACAGGCAGGTCTTTGTCTCAAATATGCAACCCTGTACGTCATACATCAAGGGTAATCCTGTACTTTCCCATACATCATCATGCATACAATAAGTCAAACAATCATACAGAAATCACATCACAAATAGTATGCAAATATAACTATCCACGGACTCATGTCCGGGATACAACCATAATACAATACACAATACGGATACGATCGTATCATACATCATGGGCACGTCCTCCTGGAAGAAAGTCCTCCACTAGTCTCGGGTCACACTTGAAAAAGGTAAACAACAAGTAGGGGTGAGTGACAAGCTCGATGAGGTGACCCTAACACTCCACATCATGCGGACATACAAGTCTATACTACATGCTTTGTGTACTCGTGCCTGTGTAGTGTGCACAATCATCGGGACTCGGCTTGCAAACAAACATCAGGACCCGGCCGCCTATACGGACAACTTGTCCACGATCCTCCATGGGATCCCGGCTCAGGGCACTTAGCCCTAGCTCTACGAGGTCAACGGCTCAACTCAGGCCTTAGCCTGTCCACGGCGTTATATGCCCGGCCGCGATCGCCACACGGGCTGTCATCGGTGCATATGCTGTCACGTCAACCACATAGCACCATCGGTGCATCACGGTGAGAACCCAAATAAGTCACGAAGTCCATGCCCCAATACCTCACACCAACATACTAACATTAGTATGGCATGTCATTCTCAACATTTCCTTTGGACCTGTAGCCAGTCTTCACAAGTAAAACCTCAATCCTTGATTTATGAAGGAAGTACCCATAGCAGCTATTTTCTTGAAATCAAAAGTCCCGGCATTGGGTTCCCATATCATAAATAAGATAATCTGATTTTTGGGGATTTTTCTCGAGATGTCTAACCCCACTTTCCAAAAATTCACCACTACGAACTTTTGGGTTTTTCCGAGATTTTACACTAAATCCCAATTTTCACATTTTGAAAGAGTGGAAATTAATTTTTCTAGTATTTTTCTTTGAATCCAAATGGGGGGTATTTTGTTATTTACATTGTAACTTAAGTATAGTACTTATATGTGGAGAGGCATAATGGTTTACAATGTAAATGTCCAGGTCGGTCTGATTTAGCTGCCGCGGATCATCTGCTGCGGATTTGATGCTACGGACGTGATGCTACGGATCCGAACTACTCCTCCGGACTAACTACTCCTGGACTACTGATCCGGACTAACTCCTCCAGGACTACGATCCGGACTAACTACTCCGGACTACGATCCGGACTAACGAATTCTTGACTCCATAGGCTGTTGACCGGTCTCATCGACCCTAAAACTCGCCCAAGTCTTGTTCATCGTCATTTTTGGCCTGTTCTTCGTCTGGAAGCAACCCAGGTGACCCCCCAGACACTCATAAACACATGTTTTACGCAATAAACCGTAATATTTACCTGAAAACGTCCTAAACGCCTCTAATTCGCACGATAACAACGAAATACACACAAATCATATATTCAATCTAGATCTAAATCTAGACCTCCATGGTTGACTTCTCAACCCTCATAAAATACACACTCATACAACCACAGATCACATATTCAAGGATAAGATCGAGATAAGACAATTAAGGACGCCTACCTGGAAAGGTTTATTGCGATCCACGAGCTCCAATCGCCCCAAAAATCGCCAAGAAAGCTCTTCATGCTCTTCATGCTCTTCACCTTCTCTCTCTCTCTCTCTCTCTCTCTCTCTCTCTCTCTCTCTCTCTCTTGCTCAAACATGCACGTACCAATAATTGGAAATTAAAGAGATAAGGCGGTTCTTAATTATATATATCTTGTTGCCAATAATTGGCCTCCCGGCAATAATTGACCCGAACGCAATAATTGACCTCCCGAGGTCACGAACTCCAAATTGAGTCAAATTCTTGTCAAAATGCTCAAAATGACGAGCACAACACTGTTCGAGATATTATTATACCCAAAAGACCGCCCAAACGCAAAGTCAACCAATAAACCCCGAAAAGTCAACAATCGGGTCAAACGGGGCCCCGACTCGAAATCGGGCCCAAGATACGGTCAAAATGCTCATATCGACGGCTACACTACCGTCCGGATAGTTATATTCCCATAAAATGACTATCTCTCAAAACTACCCAAATACGAGTCTTTACGAGTCCACTTTATTATTTGTAACGATTCGTATGCTTGCGAAATGCTAACGGTGAGGCATGGTCGACTAAATGTTTTATGTTTTGGTCGACCCAAGTAGTCATATGAGTGTGTTTGGTTGACCTGGGTAATTGAGTGAGATGTGATTGACTAAACTAGGGATGTTTTAGTTGATCAAGGTCTGCTTTGAACTATTTTTTTTCGTATTTTCTTTAGGGTTTGGTCCCAAGGCTTTGTGAAGAGTCCAATAGGGGAATTTAGGGCTTTAAGCTTATAAGTTTGAATGAACTTGAGAAGCCTAGCTTGTCTTTTTTTGTTTTACATTATGTCTTGTCTTGATTTACCATATGAGATGTCATGATTGTTGTACCTAATAATGATTTATGCCTCTGAGGCTATCTTGATGACAAGCCCAAGAGGCTATTGCTATCTTGCCCGAGAGGCTAGATTTGAGAGGCTTACGATCAATTGATTATATGATTAAGTTAGTGATTAAGTATATGATTAAGTTAGTGATTTCCATGCAATATTACATGATCACATGTCTACACTTTTATATAGAGTATGTAAGTTGGGAAGGGTTAGGGAGATATGATCTCTGTTGAGTTGTGGTTACTCGCTCATCTTGTTATGTTTATGTTTGTTTATTCTAGGTGCCTACAGGAGGTAAGAGGTGCACTTGAGGTAGAGATTCCATTGTCGTTCCTTTTATTGTTATTGTACTTTAAATTTACTTATTGTAATCATGTTGTAACCCCGAGAGAAAATGATTGATGTATTGTTTGTTATGGCTTGAAATTAGATTTCGTTTGTCATGTATGCTTGATGTGATGAGCGGTGGGGATGGAACTGTGTTAATCTCCCTTTCTAGTGTTATTACCAACCCCTTGTCCCTACAGGTGTGTGCATGAGAATTCACTAACTGGTTTTCTTGGGTTGGAAATCTGAAACATAATAGATGGTATCGAAGAATTATCTAGTTGACCTAGGGTAGTAGGGTGATTGGTTACTCTTGAGTCATTTGGAGGAGCATGGAGGGATATGCCTAATCAACATGGTCCTCTTTGAGCCTTTAAAGTGCACTTGGGGTAGTCTAGTCATGAAATAGGTACATATGTATGGATAGGTAAGGCACTTGTTTGCATTGAGAATGTCGGTTTGTATGATATGATTTGATGAATTGTGTGACAACATGTATATGTGACTTTGTGAAAGTGTGTTATGTGCCATTTGTGACAATTGTGTGTGTTAGCATGAGCCATATGTGATGATGTGCTTGACATATGTGATGGGATGTGAGATGTCAAACTTTGTTTTTTTATGTGTAGTGAGATACCTCCTGAAGAGAGTATCGTATGCGTCTAAGTTTTCCACTTACGAGGGTAGGATGCGGGGCCATCCATTGGGGAAAATGAGTTGTTAGCACAACTGGTGGCAAAAATAGGGACAATGAGGGATAACATTGGAGAGGAAGTGAAGGCAACAATGCACCGTGAGTTGGCGGCACAACGGTGGTGCCACCCCCCCCAGAGGAGAAGTCTTAGCGTAAGGATAGGATTCCGCTCAAGGTAGTTTGATGGTTGGAGGGCGAGACCTTAGAGTGGTGGCTTAGTGTTGCAGGAGATGCATTTTCTTGGCCATGTGATATCAGTTAACAGAGAGTGGATCCATTTAAGAGTTTAGGGACAGTTGTAATGTACTAATTAGTATTTGTAGAATGATGACTTAATATTATGATGTTTTGAATTGGGTTAATGTTATTTAGAAAAAGTACTTCTATACCTATGTACAAAGCAAATGAGACAACACCCGTTGTTTATATCTATTTTAGGTATTTATTACCAATTTTTGATCCTATGAGTGTGGGCATGGGGAAGTTACGTACTTGGTTCCGATTCTCTTGAATTGGAGTACAACAATAAAAAACTTGAATGACTAACAAAAAACCACATTAACTCGTCAACATGACACATATGTATATAAAAAATGACCTTTAGTTTATATAATGCACCAACCACTTTTCAACAATATTTGATGACCATATTTTTTTAGATTCACTAAACACATTATGAATATATTTATGGATGATTTTTCAACATATGATGATTCTTTTGATAATTGTCTACATAACCGTTTTTTTAGGCTTGCAAAAATATGAACAGATACATTTAGTTCTCAATTGGGAGAAATATGGTACGAGAAAAGATTGTACTTGTCCGGTGTTTTGAAAAAGGGTATTTAAATGAACAAAGTTAAAGTGGACATCATCGAGTTGTTGCCTCCCCGACATCAATTAGTGGAATCTGGAGCTTCTTGGGTCATGTGGGCTTCTACATGAGGTTCTTACATATTTTTTTTAGCATAGCCCAACCACTCATATTCTTATTAGCAAAAGAGTCTGTGTTATACTTGATGAGGCTTACTTGGAAGCCTTCAAAAATATCAAGAAGGCCTTGTCATCACCGGTGTTTGTCCAGGCCGCAACCGAATGATAAAATATACGAGTCGCCACCGGTTTTGTCATCACCAACTGTTTTTGGGGTACAGTTGGATACCCTCTACCTTGAGTAGTTAAAATGTGGTCTACGTTACCAGATGTGGGTTCGGGAGTTGGTTACGTGTAGGGAAGGTTTTAGCACCCCTACAACGCCCTTTCGGTACCTATCTTAGGAGGAGGAGGTTTCTATTTGTTTTATTTAAAAAAATCACATGTGAATCTAAGTACTAATTACATATTAATTATCTAATTATCAAAATTTTATTTTAATTAGTTACATGCTAATTAATTAATTAACAGGTTTAATTACTACTCACACGCTAATTATTAAATTAAAAGTTAAAAGTTAAATTTAATTATCATAATCTAATTACTAATTATTTAAATTAGTCTAATTATTTACTAAATTGTAAATATGGAAATTAATTATAAAAGTTAATTACTAATTTATCTAAGTAGTAATGTTATTTAATTCATTACGCGCTAATTAATTAATTACCGGGCTTAATTACTATTTACATGTCTAAATTTGAAAAGTTTAATTACAAACTTATTATTAAAAATTAACTAACTAATTATGCTAAATTTAAAAAACTAATTAACTAAATATGTTAAATTTAACTAATTAAAATTATACTAATTATGCTAAATTTAATTACAAACTAACTACTAATTTACTAAACAAAATAATAATTAAAACTAAAGAAGGAAAGAAATAAAAACTTGGAATATCGTGGACCAAAGGCGCCCTTCTCCTGAATGCCTCCTTTTTTCTGCAAAAGAAAGAAAAAGATTAATTTGGCTATAACAACAGTTCTTTTTTAGAACCAGAGTTAATTTTACACTCTACTCTCTTTTTTTAGAGTTGTGTGTATTTGATGGTATTGGTGTGTATAAGGAGGGGGAGAAGACCCCTTTATATAGGAGTCATGGAAGAGAAAATTTTGTAAAACCTCTAATGTGGGACTTCCATTTTTTTCTTTTTATGATTATTATTATTAAGAAGTCAAATAAGGGGTGCGGGTACTATCCATGAAACAGTAACCCCGGGTACTATTCACGAATAGTGACATAAATAGTACCCTGAGTACTATTCACGAAAAATGTTTTTTTTTGGAATCCTATGTCGGCCGCGACTGATCGTTGGGACGGTTTTATTTATTTATTTATTTATATATTTATTTAACATATATATATATATATGTATATATACACACATATAACATAAACATGCAACCTTTTAATTTATTTAGGACTCCGTGGTGGAGATATTACATGATTCAACTTAAAATATATTATGTGGTCATTGCCATTACATACAAGAGGATGATGAAAGCAAGGAGGGGTATTAAAGCGCCGCCCAGCATAGGATACACAATAGTACACGCCAGCACTAGCACCGTTAGCACACACTTCGCCCAGTCAGCCATTTTCGCAGAAGAGGAGGCAAAAAACATGGAGAATTGAAGAAGAAGAAGAGAGTTTGAAGAGTGGTAGAGTGGAAGTTACGTGAGTGAAGAAGAGGAATGAGGGTGTATTTATAGGGTGAAGAAGTGGCCGTGGTGGAGAATATAGCGGTTGGAAATAGTGCCGTGACCGTTGGAACAGTGCCATGACCATTGGAATAGTGCCGTGACCGTTAGTTTTGTTTTGTTTTGGTGCGAGAAAATCTTTGTTTGAAAAATAAAAAAAAGTATACGCACATCCGGTCCTAAAAAATGATTTTTTATTATTATTTTTTTTGTTTTTGTTTTTTTTGTTTTTTTTTTTTTCTTGTTGCTATTTTGTTTTTGTTGTGAATAATTAACGTCACACCCTTTAAATTAACGATCATGTTTCTTTATTTATCTATACAAAGTGAATGACAGATATGGAATAATATAAAGTTGAAAAATGAATATGTACGTCCAACCCGGACAAAATGAGGTCCAACAATTGCCCCTCTTTGTGCATTGTTTGTATACAAACAGTGTACAAAGATGAGAAGGAATCATTTTGGACAGGTTGGAGCACTTACCCGACTTACCAGTTGCGAAGAAAGATGAGAGTAGGATTTTGTGGGTAAGAAGGGATAAGTGCAAGGGAAATGCGGGATAAATGAAACCCGGACCGCCCTGGAAAACCGAAATCCCGACCGCCCAGGATAGAAAGAAAATAGCTAATTCCAGTTTGTTCAGGAAGAAGCTACACACACAAATCAGGACCGCCCAGGGAACACTGAAATAAAATGAGCTAAATCCAGTTTGTTCCGGAAGAAGCTCAAGCAAAAGAAATCCGGACCACCTCAGGAAAACCGAAATCCTGACCGCCTAGGATAGAAAGAAAATAGCTAATTCCGGTCTGCTCAGGAAGAAGCTAAACACACAAACCTGGACCGTCCCAGGAAAACCGAAATGAAACGAGCTAAAACCAGTCGTTGGGAAGAAGCTCAAACAAAAGCCGGGAAAACTGAAATCCTGACTGCCCAGGAAAGAAAATAGCTAATTCCAGTCTGTTCAAGAAGAAGCTAAACACACAAACCTGGACTATCCCGGGAAAATTGAAATGAAACGAGCTAAAACCAATCTGTTCAGGAAGAAGCTCAAACAAAAGAAATCCGAACGGCCCCGGGAGAACTAAAATCCTGACCGCCCAGGATAGAAAGAAAATAGCTAATTCCAGTCTGTTCAGGAAAAAGCTAGACACACAGACTCGGACTGTCCCAAGAAAACTAAAAAGAAACGAGCTAAAACCAGTCTGTTCAGAAAGAAGCTCAAACAAAGGAAACCAGTCGTATGATGATGCATTATGATGCATGTTACTATAATGATTGCTTGATGCAGGATACTTGTATGAACGATGCATGAATGAATAATGTAGTGATTCCTAGCTTTAAATTTTAAAGTACTTGATGCTTGCATGAATGCATGGTTATGAAATGATATATGATGCCTACATCATTTGTTAAGGGAGCTTAATCCGTTGGTGGTTGCCAAGTTACTTTTGGTGCAGGGGAAGTGAGTCAGTAGTTGTTTTCAAGTTTTGCCTGTTATGAAAACTTGCTCGATCTTTGGAGGTAACATTCTCTTGGGGAAGTTATCCTGGCTGGACCAGGGGTTCCGAGAATGACATTCCGAGGAACTCTCCTGGGGAATAGGCTTTTTATTGAAACAAAAACACGCAAAATTTGAGTTTGAAACAAAAAATTGATGAAAATGATTTTTTTTTAGTATGCAATGTACAGTCACAACTTGTTGTCCTCTTTTGATAGAGGTAATAGTGTTTGGGGGTTATCTGAATTATTTTGGTATAGCTTTCAGCTTGGTCTTGCAATTGTATTTGAGGGTAGGAAGCCTCAGGTAACTGAGCTAAATGGGAATTCTGATGGTTTGAGTCGGTGCTCGTGGCTATTGGAGCTTCTGAGGTTTAGGGACTTATTGGAGCTTCTGATTGTTGGTTGAATTGTTTTTATGCTTTGTGGTCGGGACTTGATCTCATTGAATTTTGTATGAGTGCATCGGTCTTGATGCTCGATGTTGGCTCTTTGTTAGGCCTTGAGTGCTTGACCTTCCTTTTATGGCTTCGAATCTTGCTCTCAGTGCCCTTTTCAGGTTTTCACTAAGCCCATCTTGTTTTCTGCTTGTTGTTCCTTCTGCCTTGTAGGTGGCTTTGTATTTTACCCTTGATGCCCTTGCGGGTTTTTATCAAGTCCGCCTTGATCTCTGTAATTCCGTTCCTGATTGAGCACATGAGAAATAACTCTGATCATTTAATCGGAGAGGACTTTCTTAGGACCGTAACATAGGCTGGGGTATATCAAGAAAGGGTATAACAGGCTCAAACCTATTCTAGGTTGGTTATGATCCATAGTTCAAAAGAGAATTTTTTTTTTGTCAAAAGGTGCCCCAGGTGTAGGGCATTACTATCGATCAAATGATTTTTCCTACCACCGCCCCAATTTTAGGGGATTTACAAAATTGTCCCAATGTGGGCTTTAGAAGATTTTTTTCTTTTGCTTTCTTTCATTTTTTTTGTTCGATAATTGCCCATGTGTGGAATCTCGACATTCGTAATGCGGCCCCAATGTGGGGTGAGCTATGGATCGGGTTCTATATACAAGGAGAATTTTAGTTGGGCTCAAAAGGGCTAGCGAGGGTAGTATCGCGAGGTAGTAAAAGATAGCCTCTCTTCATTTTAAACAATCAAAGTCTTTCTCAAAGTGTGCAAGAAGGAACTTTCCGTGACGAAGGAATTCTCTTGTGCTCCGGTTTGAAATAAGAGCATTTGTGTTGGCTTTTATCTTGACATGCTCTTCCGATCTCCATGGAGTTTAAGGTGAAACTGAAATGGCTTAGGTTTCCTTGGCTTGATATTCCTTGGTTTGGACTTACTATCCATGCCAAAAGAGTAAACAAGTAATAACAAACATTGCACATAAAAGATTGCAGGTAAAGTAAATTTCATAAAATAGGATTGATTGTTTTTATGACCACACAAAACAAAAGCAAATTGCCACACCCCCCCAGAGAGTTTTTGCATAACATCATAACCTTTGCTATCTTATTTCGTGGCTCCATTGTTTCCTGGTTTGGATGTTCCGGTAATGGGTTTGAGGTAACACTTGGTGCAACGGACGGTTTTGAAAAGTCAAGCCCTTTAGCCCTTACTAACTGTTGGACAATTTTCTTGAGGGCAAAACAATTTTCAATGTCGTGCCCTGCTCCATTGCTGTGATAGGCACATCGGGCCTCCAACTTGTACCATGCAAGGGGTGGCTATTTCACTTCTATGGCTGGAAATGGAGTCACCATTTTGGTTTCCAGGAGTCGTGGATACAACTCGAAATAGGTCATAGGGAGCTTATCGAATTCCTGCCTCAGTCTATTGGTGGTTTGGCTCGGCCTGGCAGGGGTTTGTTGGGGTTCCGGTTGCATAGTTGGAGCCGGATTTGGTGGAAGAATATAAGGAGCTCCCCCTTGTGGTCGATATGCTAAGTACGGAGGTGTCGGCACTGCATAGGCTGTCATCGGAGGTGGCCATGCATAGAATCCAAGTATAGGATATATATCGGGGTATGTCCCAAAGTTGCCTTGATGCATAGGAGTGTTTTGCCAAATTGACTGGACATCTGCTTCCTTCTTTTTCCCTGATTGTGAAAAAGAATCCGATGTATCCGATGTATCTCCATGAAGCTTCCCTTCCTTTACACCATCTTCAATACGTTCCCCCGAAGCCACTAAATCTGAGAAGCTATTGGATACGTTACCTATCAGCTTTTCATAGTATACTCCTTTCAAAGTTTTGATAAACATTGTGGTCAACTCCCTTTCAGTTAGCGGGGGTTGAACTTCTGTAGCTGCTTCCCTCCATCTTCTAACATAGACTTTAAAGTTTTCAGTAGCCCCTTTTTTCTAATGCTAGCAACGCCAACCTGTCCATCTCTAAGTCTGTGACGTGTTTGTATTGTGAGAGGAAAGCTGTTGTGAGGTCTCTCCAAGTCTTGATATGGCTTCCCTCCAGCTGAATGTACCATCGGAGTGGTGCCCCAGTCAGGCTCTCTTGGAAATAGTGCATGAGGAGCTTATCATTATTAGCATGGGTAGCCATCTTCCGACAATACATAGTAAGGTGTGTTCTTGGGCATTAAGACCCATTAAACTTTTCGGAGTCAGGCACCTTGAATTTTGGTGGCAAAATGATTCCGGGCACTAGGCACAAATCTTGGGGACTAATCATCCCATAAACTTATGTTCTTTCGACTGCTTTGAGTCTTTCCTCCAGCTTCTTCATTGACAGTGACTGATCACCCTCCTGAGGTATTTGGAGCCCCGTGGCTTCGGCCACGTTGCTTGGAGTAGGTGAGGTAAATTGGACTTGATGAGAAGGCGTGGGGTTCATACTGGATGGATTGAACCCCTGTGGGGGCACCGGTATGAAATTGGGAGGCTGCCTCTTGTGCTTGCCTTGGGGACTGGTCAGTGGTCATCTCATCGGGACCCCTGTCTTTGTCCGTGCCATCTTGGTCAACATTTCCATCATTGCCTTCATTTGACTTTGCGGCTCTTGTTGGCCTTGCTCCAGACTAGCAAATCTGTTTCCGTTTGTTCCGCCATTGAAGTGGGTGGTAGTTGTTGTCGGGATCCGAGGTTGTATCGATGTGCAATCTTGGATGGAATAGAAGTCGATTGTGGTAAGCTCCCTTTTTATTTTATTTTATTTTATCTTTTGCTTGTTTTTTTTTTTTATATTTTTGACATGTACGTATGCATGGATTTACCTGTCTATAAGTGTTGCAATGTATGAAGGCAGATTTCTATGTACCTATGTTAACATGTATGTATGCATGAATGTGTGTGTGAGTAGCATGTATGCAGGGATCTACATATCTACGTGATGCAATGCATGAGTGCAAATTATTATAGAGCTATGAATGTATGACGGAGGGTGCACCTCTTAGGTACCTATGGAGTATGGACTGATGTGGAAGAATGTTGCATGTTAAGTGGGGAATGAATGGATATCTAGTCCTGAGATGGTCTATGTGACCCCAGTTGTGTGTGGGGTGGAGTGGAACAGAACATGTGTCCTATGTGAACCCATGTTGGATGTTAAACTCAAGAAATAAACATGGAAAGTAACAAAGTGATGTTATATTCTAGAGTTAGCATAAAATTATGAACAATTGTATGAGATAAGTAAAACAGTATATAAGGTAATAGTAAGGCAGTTGTATAAAAGAATAAACCAATAGTAAGGCAAATCATTTGTGCAAGGGATGACTTAAGGACTACCCTACAAAACAAAGGTTAGCATGACATAGAATGAGCAAACAACATGTGGGTTCATGCCCCTGATGGGCTTCTATTGCTAGACCTATCTTATTCGTTGGTTCCCAAACTTCCTCTGTAGAGGGCTCCGTACACCATGGGATTTATCGGAGGGGGGCCTTAAAAGGACCTCAAGCTTAAGTGAGGAATTCGGGGCCCCATTGCGGATAATGATCAACGCGCAAGGTACCGTACTAAACCTCACTAACCAAATTGTGACAAACCTGGGTATAGGGTTATGCATGAATGCAATAGTTATGTAAAGCAGGAAATCACAACTATCATGGCGAGTAAAGTGTATAAATCACAAGTATCATATAAAAACAAGAAAAACAAAAAGGAAACCTCCTAATCCTAGTTCTAGTTCTAGGCCTAACCCTCTAAGTGTCCCCAGTGAGTCGCCACTTGTCATTACCAATTTTCGTCCAGGCCGCAACCAAATGATGAAATATACAAAGCCGCGCCGCTAACTGTTTTTGGGGTATAGTTGGATACCCTGTACCTTGAGTAGTTAAAATGTGATCTACGTTACCAAATGTGGGTTCGGGAGTTGGTTACGTGTAGGGAAGGTTTTAGCACCCCTACAATGCCCTTTCGATACCTATCTTAGGAGGAGGAGATTTCTATTTGTTTTATTTTAAAAAATCACATGTGAATCTAAGTACTAATTACATATTAATTATCTAATTATCAAAATTTTATTTTAATTCGTTACATGCTAATCAATTAATTAACAGGTTTAATTACTACTCACGCGCTAATTATTAAATTAAAAGTTAAAAGTTAAATTTAATTATCATAATCTAATTACTAATCATTTAAATTAGTCTAATTATTTACTAAATTGTAAATATGGAAATTAATTATAAAAGTTAATTACTAATTTATCTAAGTAGTAATGTTATTTAATTCATTACGCTAATTAATTAATTACCGGGCTTAATTACTATTTACATGTCGAAATTTGAAAAGTTTAATTACAAACTTATTATTAAAAATTAACTAACTAATTATGCTAAATTTAAAAAACTAATTAACTAAATATGCTAAATTTAACTAATTAAAATTATACTATTTATGCTAAATTAATTAAAAACTAATTAACTAATTATGCTAAATTTAATTACAAACTAACTACTAATTTACTAAACAAAATAATAATTAAAACTAAAGAAGGAAAGAAATAAAAACCTGGAATATCGTGGACCAAAGGCGCCCTTCTCCCGAATGCCTCCTTTTTTTTGGAAAAGAAAGAAAAAGATTAATTTGGCTATAACCGCAGTTAATTTTACACTCTACTTTTTTTTTTTAGAGTTGTGTGTATTTGATGGTATTGGTGTGTATGAGGAGGGGGAGAGGACCCCTTTATATAGGAGTCATGGAAGAGAAAATTTTATAAAACCTCCAATGTGGGATTTCCATTTTTTTCTTTTTATGATTATTATTATTAATAAGTCAAATAAGGGGTGCGGATACTATTCATGAAACAGTAACCCCGGATACTATTCACGAACAGTGACATAAACAGTACCTTGAGTACTATTCACGATTTTTTTTGAATCCTATGTCGGCCGCATCGATCGTTGGGATGGTTTTATTTATTTATTTATATATTTATTTAACATACATATATGTATATATACACACGTATAACATAAACATGCAAACGTAGATTATTTAGGACTCCGTGGTGGAGATATTACATGATTCAACCTAAAATATATTCTGTGGCCATTGCCATTACATACAAGAGGATGATGAAAGCAAGGAGGGGTATGAAAGCGGCGCCAAAGATAGGATAAACAATAGTACACGCCAGCACTAGCACCGTTAGCACGCACTTGCCTTAGTAAGCCATTTTCGCAGAAGAGGAGGCAAAAAACGTGGAGAATTAGAAGAAGAAGAAGAGAGAAGAAGAGAGTTTGAAGAGTGGTAGAGTGGAAGTTGTGTGAGTGAAGAAGAGGAATGAGGGTGTATTTATAGGGTGGAGAAGTGACCGTTGGTAGAGAATATAACGGTTGGAAATAGTGCCATGACCGTTGGAATAGTGTCGTAACCGTTGGTTTTGTTTTATTTTGGTGCAAAAAAATGTTGTTTGGAAAATAAAAAAGTAGACGCACATCCGGTCCAAAAAAATGATTTTTTTTATTTTTTTTTGTTTTTGTTTTTGTTTTTGTTTTGTTTTGTTTTGTTTTTTTGTTTTTGTTGTGAATAATTAACGTCACACCCTTTAAATTAACGATCATGCCTTTTTATTTATCTATACAAAGTGAATGACAGATATGGAATAATATAAAGCTGAAAATGAATATGTACGTCCAATCCGACAAAATGGGGTCCAACAAGCCTTATCACATCACCCATCATTCAACTAATGGATTGGGAGCTCTTGTTTGAGATCTTCCCAATTAAAGCTGTTTTGGGCCAACATAAGGACAAGATGGCCCATGCCATTTATTATATTGATAAAACACTAGATATATCCCAAACCAATTATACAACCATACATAAAGAGTTCTTGGTCATGGTATTGACGGTGGATAAATTTTGCTTCTATTTGGTGGGCTCCAAGGTTATTATCTTTGTCGATCACGTGGCCATTTGATATCTCAAAGCAAAGAAGGATGCCAAACCTTGCTTGATCAAATGGCTTCTTCTCCTTTAAGAGTTAGATTTAGACACTTGAGATAAGAAGGGCTCGAAAAATGTTGTGGTTGATTATCTCTTTCGATTGGTCTAAGGACCTATGAAAAATTTCATCCATGACATTATTGATGATTCCCAACCTAATGAGCATCTGTTAAGTGTTTCTGAAGCTCTTTGGTTTGCAAACTTCGCAAATTTTCTTTCTAGTAAAATCATTCTAGACAGCTCATCTTATCAACAAAAGAAATTATTAGCCGTATGAAACATTATTTTTGAAATGATCCTCTTTGTTTTAAGAAGGGAATCTTCTTCTTAGTCAGCATGTTGTGGATTTTAACCAATATGTAAAAAATATAAATAGAGAGAGCAAAGAAATATGAATAAATAAAAATTATAGTTTAATAAAAAAATTACAAAATGAAGAGTAATGTTAAAACTGAAATTATAAAAATAATTTTTCATATTCAGAAAAACTTTTTACAACAAGGATAAAATAAAGATAATATTAAAGTTACTTTAATGTTGGCAATGTAATAATTGAATTAGGAATTAACCACCCAAACAACTGAAATTATTATTTGCATTCTCTCCACTTTATATTTGTTGTGTTTAATAGAAATTACAAATTTATCGTCGAACAAAAAAAGTATTGGACATCGTTGTTGTTTTTACTTTATTAATATTTTTTCCAAAGCCACGAACGTATAACTTAAAATATAAATAAATATATTCTTTTTATAAGAAAAAAAATGAAAAGGGACATTAAAAACAAGGTGATAAGATGCCTCGGGTGGGACCTGGCAAAATTGGTAACGAATACAGGTAATATCGCCCTCACCTCCTGCTGAGTCATAGCCATTACATTACCTATGAAAGTAAAAACATAAATAAAATTTTACAAATAAAAAAAATAAAAATAAAATGCACCATTGCTTTTTTGTTTGTACCCGTTGCAAATTTGAACCTTTTTATGCATCAGCATGAAAAGGGAACCGGATAACGTTACCTTATTTCACTGGCCTATGTTACCGCCAATTTAACAGCTGAAAAAATTGGATCAGCTATTAATAATTTAATATCAGTTTTCGGCAGAGAGGGGACACAAATTTTCTTCTGTCATCTTCTAACTTATGTTTATATTTGGTGTTTCGGCAATTCTTGATTGAAAGTGTATTTATACAATGAATGCTAAACTGTACACTTCTAATCATCTAATGCGGGGGCATAAATAACAGGAACTTTTGAGAGAGCGCTACGCTAAAGGCGTGTTCACATTACGATTGAAGATCGATCCAGAAAAAGATCATTGCATAATGCAGATGTTTAAAGCTGCCAGACTTGCTTGAGGTTTTCCAACATTAACTAAAACGTTTTTTTAAATATAATAATAACAACAATCCAACCATATGCTACGAGAAATGGATTCAGAAGTTCGTTTTCAAACCTGGAACATCGCAATTAAGAATGGTCGAGGAAAAGATCACTGGGTGCTGCAGACTGCAGATGTACCAGTTTAACTACAGGTCTTCCACAATTAAATAAAAGGCTTTTTTAATAATAATAATATCATCCTACCAGAAAATTGATTCAGCAGTTTGTTACCAAACCTGGAATATGTCTACTTTATCAAAATTCTGGACTGTAAGGTGAGGATAAAATTATAATCAGCTAGCATTTCCCACAACCCAAAAAACTTCAGATTTATAAGTATCACAAAATGTAAATAATCTACATCAAATAACCCTGAAAATAGAGTATAACAGAAATGGGTATCTGCATACATGTGTCGAAATAGATATTGTTCTATCTACTTGCTGCTACAATATCAGGCACATCTATTCCACTTCAGCAAGATAATCATCAATTTCGGCGGCGCTCAATACCCTGTAACAAAGCAAGAACGTTTTCTTCAATTCATGGCACATACAAAAATTCTATCATAGAAACTGCTTCCTAACAATGAATTATTCTCATATCTCATTGCAACAACATTTCATGTGCATGTGCCAAAAGTTGACATTCGCAATAACTGGAAGAAAAGTAAATTTGGCTGTCACGTGAAACTAAGAATTTACCCCAGCCCCATAAAAGTTAGGGATAACACAGATGAGCCAGTGTTTAAATGCATGAACGGGTGGTAATAACTTGTAATACTTGGTATTTAATAAACCTTTATTCACCAAGGCATAGCTTACCACTGGAAAAAAAATATCTTACCTGAATATTTTATCATTTCCAATTATCCCAATCTCGATGTTTTTTCCAGAGATTTGTCCTTCAAATCTGCACACATGGGGCTGATCAGACTACCAAAACCATAAAAATGATAACTTCGCAATGGAGGCCACACTGATGATATACTCAGATGACACGATGTAATCACATATCATTTGTACCACAAAATATCAACAATTTAATTAAATTTACTGCCTTTTAATAATGCAGGAGAATCAACTTAAAATGATCCCCAAAACTCCCTATGTGGAGAAAAAACCTTTACCATTATAGACATAACAAAAGGTTGTACTGAAACAAATGCTACAAGATAGATTTTTTTTTTTGACACAATTGACACATGCTACAAGATGTAACAATTGAATATTAAATCGAGGATATGGAAGTGGGCTACAAGATAGCAATGCAAATTAGCATAACAACATCTGCACCAAATATACCAAGTTGTCAAAGGCGTTCCAAACAAGGAGGGTATGGTGCCTTTGCCTATGACAGGCATGCACGCCCATGCCTTTGCCTATGCCCGTGCCAGGTGCAAGACATCAGACGATGGGAAGGTGAGCCTGATTGACAAACCTTCCATGTTTTGATTTTAACTTTGAGACAAAATGTTGGCATTCTACGGAAGTGTGACAGAAAATAAAAGTAGAGTACATAGAAAATGAAGCACTAGGGTATGTTGTTATGTAGGGATAGAGGGGGATGGAATGAGACTCATTCGCATTCCAGTGTTCAGTAGGGCAAGATGATGGGAATGATCATTCCCATGGGATTAATATTCCGTTGACTAGGGTCAAATTCATTAGAGATATTTTAGTAATTGATTAAATTCATTATTTCGCATGCCAAATGAACAATTTCATTCCACTTCTCATGATAATTTCATTCCCTAATAAATTCATTCTCCCTGCATGCCAAACAAAGCACTAAAATCTGAAAGAAAGTTCTTTTTCGTTTGCATGCCCAAGCTCTCAGGGACTCCAACGAGATGCACTGACATGCTGAAAGCTGCAGCTAGAGAACGTAATTTATTTCTCCATTTATGGTAGCCTTTTTCTTCTTCTTCTGTTGTTTCCCTCCACGCTGACCTTTCCCTTCCCCTTGGAGCTTCACAAGCTAGGAGCCTCCAACGAGATGCTGCCTTCTATGATACCCCTATGTATTACCCTTTCTAAAAAACATCAGCCCAAATTTCACGGGTTTGTGTGTTTTTTTCTTGTAAAAAGGTATTAGTTATTCCTCTAACAAAGTATTTAAGAAACTGAAATGTGTTTTAAATCGTATAATAAAATGGTAAAAGTTAGCTAGGAATAGTCGATTACATTTTTCTCGCATAGTAATCAATGGGGCAAATTAAAAAGATGAGATCGATTCTAGTATGATATGCAATAATGAGATTATATTAGATGGGTATGGAAAAATTTGAAGAATCTAAAAGTAAAGTGCCGCAAGGTAATAACATATCACGGTGGATGAGAAAGTAAAGATAACTACTAAAAATAAATGGATGTTATAAAAATCTCGGCAAGGATATAAATATAGTAAATTTTAATAAATATAAACAGTGAAGAAAGAGACCAAAAAATTGTATAAGAGGCTCAAGTTATATCAAGATTTGTATAAGGATTTCAACTCAAAAGATAGAAAAAAAATATCTATAAAATTGCTCAAATGAGAAAGAAGAAAACTATAGATTTAGGTACTATGAAGTACATTAAGGGACGCAACCATAAAATTTTAGTAAAAGATACCGATATTAAAAAAAAGTTAAAAAAAATATTTTGACTAGCTCTTCAACGGACATTGGGTTTAGGAGGTTGTCAAAAGAATTAAATTGTAATTTCTTACGAAGAATAAGATTAGGTAAAGTTAAAGAGATCTTAAGCCGTATGAAGACTAAAAAAAAGGTAGGTCTGGAGTTCAATGATTGACAAAATTATCTAATAAAATTCAGCATATTAATAAGATACTTAATGAATTGAGGAAAAGTAATTTGGCATACAAAGGTGACATATACGAGTGCTCAAATTTAAAGGAATAAAACTAATAAGAAGACTTATTAAAGGTTTAGAGGAACAAAAAAGGATTTAAATATTATTAAAAATTTTGAAGAAAGTTTGAGATAGCATACTTAGAAATATGATGTTAGTGGGTTTTGAAAAAAAGACAATTTGGATCAAATAGAAAAGTTTAATAAAAGATATGTATGTTAAAGGTGTAACCAATTTTAGAACTGATAGAGTGATAGTGCGTTCAACAATATGGGAATGCAACACATAAAGTAGAGAGTTTACATACCCCTCCTTCAGTGTTAAAATAGCTGTGTGAACAGCATCATCAAGCTCCATATCATCTGTATACCTGGGAGGAAAGTGGAATCAATTCAATTTTGCCCTCAAGTTATAAACATACATTTTCCTTCTAATCACCAAGTTATAAGCCACAAACAATTACATTGCAGGAACACCATAATTCAAGATGCCTCAAGTTAAAGTGAGATTCAATCCATCAATTTATACGAGCTCACAATTTGAAAGTCAAAATATTGGCTTTCAATCCTCAATTGGCCTTACATTTGATTTAATGTATACTTTCTGTTGCAGGTTAGAATACAAAACACAACTACAAAAATAACAGAAATATTCATTTAAAATAAAACGAATTAAACCACAAAAAAGTCCCCAAGTTCCTTTTTGAAGATTACAAAACAGAGACAAGACCCCAGCTGAAAGGGTGTGTATGCATATAGACATGAATGAAATTTGAGAAAACTTTTCAAACAATGATAATTAGCAATAACTTACACGTTGTTGCATTGATCTCAGAACTAGATTAAACATTAAGCGAGTGGATAGGTCTGTCATGCAACAAAGTAATCCTACTCATGTAGTAAATGAGGCTAGCTGAAGTCTAGATTGGTGAATCACCCAATCATCAGTATACAATACCACATTGGGCTTCCTTTGCCAGGAATGTGAAAGTGTTGCAATAGATGCAAACAAACTGCAAACTATCTCCTATGCTAGTACATACTTTCTCAGCATTCTGCTTCATAAATGAAATTCTCACGTCAATTGCTGCATTGTCATATCTGTTTGTAATGTGCCCAAAAAAATAAGACACTACAAACACGATTTTAAGCTCCTGCCAAAGATTCTGTGATAGATTATCTTCTACATAGCATAGCCATGGAATTTTTAAAAAAACAATAAAACTTTTCTGCAGATATTGCAACCCAAATTACTTTCAATACCTCTTTTCAAGAAATGTCTTCGCATTTGATACATTCTTCCCCATTGCTGAGGCCTTCCATGAGAAATATGAACCTGAGGGGTCTACCTAAAGAATACACAAAAAAAGAATACAAATCTTACAAAAAAAAGTCAATAAATATCATGACAAGCAACCATGAGCCTTTGTATTTTTGCTAGAACAACCTATTACATACATGCGAGCAAGATATCAACATCAATAAAAACGGAAGACAATCTTTCTAGGTATGAATATGGCCCAATTTAAAACAATAGGAAACTATAATTGGAAAATCCCATATCAATTGTGATTACGTTGGCTGTCTCCTGATTAAGAAAGGTACCTATTAAGAAGAGTATGGTGTGCCAGATTCTCTGTCTGCTGTTGTCTCTAATCCGAAAGAAATGGGTTGCAAGCCCAGGTGTCTTGCATACGTTAGGTTACTGTGGTTCCTATCAGCTAGGCCCAAGGTACGCTCGATTCCCTTTCGCATTCAGTAGTTGTCAAAGGCTCGATCTATTCCGATTCTCGTGTCCTTTCGGATTCCCTTGATGCGGGACTACTCTACATCTCTCTTAGTGTAGTGTCACTTCGGAATGGGTAGGCAAACTAGTTGTTTCAGTCAGTCTTGCAAGTGCTATCCGAGAAAGCAGTAAGAGCAGAGAATCACTCAGCGTTTGTATCCTAAGAGTAGAGTAAAGACTGAACCCAGCAGCCCGGCATTCTCAATCTGCATATGGTATACGGGTGTGTAAGAGAGAAACCTACAGTGCATGTACGAAGTTCACCAAAAGTGCTCTCAGGACTGAATACAGATAGCGAGTGGTAAACTTCACAAGTTACTTGAAAGCTGGAGCATTAACTGTATTGATGAAAATTATGATATAAATTTATTTAGGAAATACGAGTCATTTTTTGTGCTACCTTCTCTTGTAACCTAAGATGGACATTCTCAATTCCATAAGCAAGGGCTTAAGGCCTAGGGGCTCCTGGCTCCAGGGACATACTATATAGCCTAGAAAAGAAGCAGTGTTGAGTCTACACTCTCGAATATATTAATGCTTCTCAATCACTATTCCCTTCTCCATGCTCCATTGTCAAAGACATTTTTTCCTACCACCCTTCTTCACGATGACATCATCTTATAGTGTGCCACGCTCAGGAAGTACAACTGTACAAACCGCGACTCATATCAGGCAAATTTGGTGAAAGGTTGCAACTTTGAGGCAAAACTCCTTCTATCATCAGTAAAAACTCAGTCTTAAACCCTTATCCATTGACTTATGACAAATCAACCTGCAGACATGCAAAAGCAGAACTTTCCCTCCGGCCTATGGTGATGTGTAGCATATGTCAAAGGTTTTACTTGCATGTGAAGACCACATATCATTCTTAATAGTTCACTATATATTATACACCAACTGCTGCTCATTCATGTTCACTGAATACCCATAACTTTCCCAAATTCCTATTATCTTAAATGACAGTGTCCACGGGACACTGTGCCCACCATTTAGTTATGAGTTGTACTTCAAAACATTCAACTAATAACCAAATCAGAAGATTTGAATTATTTCACATCCATATCAACCTAAAAAACACATGTTAGACAAAATACAAATATTGTTCTAAATTAATATTGTCACCTAATTAGGGATGACAATTTTGCCCGGCCCCGACCAGAACCGGCCTGATCCGATTTGTTCCGTTCTGATAGACTATCAGGTCGGACTCGAGTCTTTTCTTATCCATCCCCACTTATTTTTAACTAAATTTAAGGTAAAAAATTGGAAAGAATCTTCAATCACTTAGTTGTCATATATCTTGTAATCAATCAATTAATTGTCATATATTTTGTAATTAGGTAGTTTCCTAAATAAGTTATTGCCTAGATTAGGTCATAATAATTTTGTATTTATGTGTATGTAATCCTTTATTATATACAATAATAAGAAAGATTTTATTTTTCTTTCTTATTTTCTACTTGGTATCAGAGCAAAACTTTTTTTCCTAGCCTAACCCTAATTAGAAGCTGCCGCCGTCACCACGTCAAGAGCCGTCTTAGCTCTTCCTCGTGTGATGTTGCTTTCTTCTCTAGCCAGCAGCTGCTTGATGCGCCACTGTCTCCTTCCGCCTCCCGTCACCGCCCGTCGCGCCGTCATCTCCGCCTGTTGCACCATCATTATCGCTCGAGCAACACATCTTCGTTGTCGTCTGTCAACGCCATCATCCGTCGCCGCTGTTGGGGTCGAGCTCGTTTACCATTCTGTCATCGACGCCATCATCCATCGCCGCCGTCGACGATACTATTTGTTGCCGCCATCATCCGTCCTCCAACACCAACTGACACGCCATCAGCAAAGGCCGCGATCGCATGCACGTCTTGTGCTGTCTCTGTCAGCCAGTGCCACAATCGTCACCGGACCTCACCATCTTTGCCGCCTATTGTCGCCGGACACTCCTACTGCAATCTGTTGCCTCCTGCTGCCGCCTGTTATCACAGACCCAAGGTGTTATTTGGCTTCTGTGTTAGCTCTATGCCACGTGTCAAGATCTTGGCTTGGTGTTTGTTGGTGTATGTGATTTCTTTGGGCGGCATTCACCAGTTTAGTGAGATTAAATAGATCCAATGGCTGTATCCTCTTCTCATGTGACCCGCATGTTTCGAGAATGGTGTTTCTACATCGATTTCTAAATCGGCTTTACTTTCCTCTACCAGCAATAATTGGGTTATCGATTCGAGCCACTGATCATATGACTAGTAACTTCTCTCTAATTACTTCTCTTGAATCCTCACCTATTAAATTTGTTCAGGTTGCTAATGGGACTCCTATGCCTATTCTCAGGTGGAGTTGTCCCACTTTCACATACTTTTTCCCTGTCATCGCTTTACTTACTCCTAATCTCTCTAATAACCTTTTTTTCATTTACCAAATTACTAAACATCTTAATTGTTCTCGTATCCTTTTATTCTACTCATTATGTGTTTCGAACAATCTCACGAAGATGACGATTGACATTGGTAGAGAGAGAGGAGGTTTGTATTATTGGGAAGACTCGAGAGCATTGAAATCGAGCCTAGATAGGGATTTCAAGTAAGGCATGAAACACTTGACCAAGAAAAAATTCTTTTATGACATTATCGTTTAGGACACTCTTCTTTTGAACAATGCATTTATGCTAAGAATCATCGTGTTTCATTTCAAATCGGTGTCAATAAAAGTCCTATTTCTTTTTCTTGTGTCCATACTGATGTTTGTGGTCCTTTTTTTACTCCTTCGCTTCAGGATATAGATATTTTGTCTTTTATTGATGACTGTACTAGGGTAAGTTAGATATATTTGATGAAATCTAAAAATATTGTTATTCATGTCATTCCTCAATTTTATCAGATGATTGTTACCCAGTTTCAAACTCCCGTTCGAGTGTTTCATTCTGACAATAGACGTGAGTTTGTAAATCAGACCACATGTTTATACCACAAAACAAAATGGTATCGCCGAACGTAAAAATCAACATCTCCTTGAGGTGGCTTGGGCTTTATGCTTTACTATGAAAGTTCTTAAACAATTTTGGGCAGATCTGTCAATCATTGCTTTATCTTATCAATTGCATGTCTACTCATATCATTAACTATCAAACCCCTTTGAGGATGTTATCTCGCTTCTACCACATACCTTCACTCTTAACATTTGCCATAAGGTTTTTGAATGTGTTTGCTTTGTTCATGTGCACCAACTCCATTGACATAAACTTGACCCTCGTGCTCTCAAATGTGTGTTTTTGGGTTACTCTAATTCTCAAAAGGGTTATAAATGTTTTCATTCTCCTACGGGTAAATACTACGTGTCTATGGATGTTCAATTTTGTGAGCAGGTCTCCTATTTTCCTGGCGATATCTCTGTTATTCCTCTTCCAAATGAGCTTCATAGTAAAGAAGAGGACCAACTATGGTTGGATGAAAAGAAGGTATGGATTTCCATGGAAAAGGAAGATTCTACTATTATAAGTAAGGGGGAGTCACCTCCTAGTTTAGGTGAGGGGGAGTCATTACCTTCTCTTACTTCTAATCTTGTCATAGTTGAATCAAGTACACATGAGAAACCAATTTCGATGTTTGACAAATATTATACCAGGCCGCGATGCTACTCTCAAGTCTGATCCTCCTCTCAATGACACTACCATGCCATCGAAAGATTCTTCCGGGATTGATCATGCAACACAAATTCCTACTAAGGTACTAGACTCTTCACCTACGATTTCAAATTCAAATGATGTCTTATCTTCCCGACCCTATAGGTTTAGACAATCCTCGCAAACCAAATGTATCCTTTTCATGACCGCAAAGAACTAGATAGATTGGGATTTTCCAAATCATCTTCTAATGTTTACCCTGTTTATGACTTCATCTCCTATCATCATTTGTCTAAATCTTATCGTGCTTTTGCTCTTCGGTTGTCTTCGTGTCTATTCCTAGTCATTTTCAGGAAGCTCTTGAAGATTCCAAATGGAAGTCTCGCTATGATAAAGGAAATGAAAGCTCTTTTGAAGAATTACACTTGAGAATTAGTTGAGTTACCTCAAGATAAGAAGACGGTGGGATGCAAATGGATATTTACAGTGAAGTATAAGTCGGATGAGACAGGTTGAACGATACAAGGCCAAATTAGTTGCCAAGGGTAACACTCGGACTTATGGGATTGACTACCAAGAAACCTTTGCTCCTGTGGCAAAGATGAGTACGATTAGAGTTATTTTATCTCTTGCGGCTAACTTAGACCGGTCATTACACCAGCTTGATGTGAAAAATGCCTTTCTCCATGGTGATTTGAAGGAAGAGGTGTATATGGATCCTCCTTCCTGGTTTTAATCCAAAAGAAGCAAAAGTATGCAAACCGAAGAAGGCGTTATATGGATTGAAACAATCACCAAAGGCTTGGTTTGGCCAATTGAACCATTCAATGCAAGGATATGATTTTAAGCGATCTTTGGTGATCACACTCGTTCTATAAAAAAGAAGGTGGTGATATTACATTGCTACTTGTTTATATTGATGATATGATTATTACGAGATAATAACATATCTGAGATAGAAAAACTTCATTGTTATTTAATGAAGGAGTTTGAGATGAAGGACTTAGGAGCTTTAAAATACTTCCTGGGCATTGAAGTATCTCGATCCAAACAAGAAATTTTCCGCTCTCAAAGGAAGTATGTTCTAGACCTCCTTGCTAAAACCGATAACTCGGCTTGCGACCGATAAGGACGTAAGGGGAAAAGAACTTGAGAGGAAAGAAGAGAAGAGAGATATTGGGAAATTATAAATTCCGCATAACCTTCAATTAAAATACTGTCCTTTTATAGGACGTACAATACGAACGAGCCAAACAAACTTACGGAAATTAAGGAAAGACAAGCCTATGTACACTCACGTTGCATACAACGTGGCTATTTATTAGCAACCCCATTACGGACGACGTGATCGTGCTCTGTTTTGCATCACCCGGGATCCAGCCACATCACGACCTGCACGACTGGGACGTGACCGATCATTGTCTCTCGCACGATCGGGGTCATGGGCCGTGCACCCCGCACACATCATTCCGCCCCCTTTGAAATTCCTTGTCCTCAAGGATGAAGTGTGGATATGTCCAGGCCAAAACAACGCAGATCTTCCCATGTAGCATCCTCAAGCAAGGCACCCTTCCACCTCACCAATATTTCAGTTTTGGGACGGAACTTGCCTTTCTGAATAGTCCTCCTGTCAAGGATCGCCTCTGGTTGAGGCAACATTGTTGACGTCTCCGAAATTGGGGTCAAGCCCGGAGAAGCTGGGAAAACAACACCAACGCTTTTCTTCAAGCGGCTCACATGGAAAACATTATGAATCAACGACCCTACGGGGAGGTCCAATTTGTAGGCGACGGGCCCGATTTTTTCGATCACTCGGAAGGGACCAAAAAACCGGGGCGATAGTTTAAATGAACTTCGGCAGCTACGGACGTCGAGGTAAGGGGTCAAGCTTAAGATAGACATAGTCACCAACAATGAAACTAACTTCCCGTCGACATAGGTCTGCCCGTTTCTTCATACGCTCCTGGGCAATTGTGAGATTATGTCGGAGCTCTCGCAATACGATGGTGCGATCGCGTAGGAACTCATCCACAACCTTGAACAGAGGTTGTGCCAGGAACATAATCGAGAACCGAAGGCGGAGGTTGCCCATACACGACTCGTATGGGGAAGTTTTGGTAATCGCATGAACGGATGTATTATAGCTATATTCCGCCCAAGTGAGCCAATCCATCCACTTCTTTGGCCGATCACCCACAAAGCAACGAAGGTACTGTTCCAGAGTACGGTTCACCACTTCCGTCTGCCCATCAGTTTGGGGGTGGTAACTTGAGCTCATGTTTAATGATGTCCCCTGCAGGTGGAACAACGTTTTCCAAAACAGGCTCACAAACACCTTGTCCCTATCAGATACAATTGAGGACGGTACTCCATGGAGTTTGACAATATTATCAATAAACGCTTTTGCCACCCCTATTGCCGTGTATGGATGTTTAAGCGGAATAAAATGTGCATATTTTGACAAACGATCAACAACAACCATGATTACCGTATAGCTTGCTTGAATTTGGTAAACCTTCTATGAAATCCATGGACACATCAGTCCAAATTCGTTGAGGTATAGGCAGGGGTTGAAGGAGGCCTGCCGGGGTCATGCGATCATATTTACAGGCTGGCAAGTGTCACAATTCTTTATAAAATCTTTGATTGAGGTCCTCATGCCGGACCGGTAAAAACTCGCTTAACCCGTTGCAACGTTCCGTGGTAACCAAAGTGTCCCCCAACCGGGGAAGAGTGATTGTCCTTCAAGATATCTGGAATAAGAGTTGACGCAGAACTCAAAGTAGATTCGCCCGGATTTAAACCATACACCATCATGAAGGAAAAATGTGGTGAGCTAAAACCAGAAATTCCCTGATAAAACGGGTCTTGTCTAACCTCGTCTTGGAGAGTTTGCCACCAATTAGGATCTAGAAGTGAGATGGCAGAGCATTCCGGTTCAGCCACCCGAGACAAGGCATCAACACCACCGTTTTCTCTTCCCCGTCGATATTGTATTTGGTAATCATATCCCATGATTTTTGGGAGCCATCGGTGTTGGGATGGTGTTGTGTCGGTCCATAAGGAACTTCAAACTGCGTTGATCCGTACGGACAATAAATGGCTTTCCCAACAAATAGGGCCGCCACTTACGGATAGCCTTCACGATAGCAATCATCTCCTTCTCGTAAGTAGACAAGCCCAACATAGACCCCTTCAAAGCTTCACTATAAAATGCAATAGGCCTTTCTTCTTGAAGTAGTATGGCACCGATTCCCGTTCCACAGGCATCACTTTCATCAAGAATGGCTTAGTAAAGTCCTGGAAGTCGTAAAATTGGAGGGGACATCAGTGCTTGTTTCAATTTAGTGAATGCATCAGATGCCGCAGGTGTCCACTGAAATCCCTCTTTGTTGAGCAATCGAGTGAGAGGCTCTGCGAGTCCCCCAAATCCCCGAATAAACTTGCGGTAATATCCCGCTAAGCCCAAAAATCCCCTCACTTGCTTGGTGGTTGTCGAATTGGCCAGGCATTCACCACTGCTACTTTGGATTGGTCAACTTGCACTCCCGCCCATGAAATTACATGACCTAAATAATTCACCTGTTCAACACCAAATTGACACTTCTCTTTCTTTGCATACAACCGGTTAGTAGATAAAACCGATAAAACAATGTGAAGATGTTCCATATGTTCCGACCAAGACTTACTGTATACCAATATATCGTCAAAAAATACAAGAACAAATTTGCGTAGATATGGGTGGAAGAGATCATTCATGAGGCCCTGGAATGTTGCCGGGGCATTGGAGGGCCCAAATGGCATTACTACAAATTCGTAGTGCCCTTCATGGGTTCGAAACGCCGTCTTATGGATGTCTTCATCACGCACACGGATTTGGTGATATCCTGAGCGCAAGTCCATCTTAGAAAAATATGTCGCCCCATGTAATTCATCAAGGAGCTCATCAATAACAGGAATGGGATATTTATCTTTCACCGTGATGCTGTTTAAAGCCCTGTAATCAACACAAAATCGCCAGCTGCCATCTTGTTTTTTTACTAGGAGTACCGGGGAGGAGAATGGACTATTACTAGGCCGTATGAGTCCGGAATCAAGGAATTCCTGCACAAGCCTTTCTATTTCCGACTTTTTGGAATTGCGCATAGCGGTATGGTCGTACACTTATAGGTTGTTGATGCGGCGCCAACCTGGTATTCGATGGTCTTGAGCCCTCCGTGGTGGTAATTCAATGGGTGGCAAAAATATGTGTTGATATGTGGTGAGGAGGTTATGGAGTTCGGTGAATACCTGGGCTGGTTACTTGGAGCTATTGTAGCCACCATTTGAAAGAAAAATCCAAGCCCTTCCAAACTCAATAACTCCTTATCACGTAGAGCTGCTGGCGGAGACCGAGTGAGACCCTGGCAGGTTCGTGCCACCCCATCACGATGGAAAGTCATTGTGAGTTTACGGTAGTCGGTCTCAATCGGCCCGAGCGTTTCGAGCCACTGGACTCCCAACACAGCTTGACAGCAAGAACCGGTAGAACATAGAAATCTGCTCGAATGGTTTGCCCTTGGACAAGAATCGTGAGTCCCAAACATCGCCCTGCACATTTAATTTTTTCTCCGTTAGCAACCATTACCTGAAAGTTTTGGTCACGTTCCACAGGAAGCCCAAATTTTGCTGCCACCGATTGATCGATGAAGTTGTGAGTACTGCCCCCATCCACCAAAACAGTGATCTCCTTATTCCCCATTTTTCCGATAAGACAGATGGTTTGAGGATGATTAGTTCCCGCAATTGCATGTAGGGAAATTTCTGGGATGGAATCTTCCTGCGCCAGTGCTTTTTCTTCTTCATGGGTGTTGTCCTCTTCCGCTAGATCTTCAATCATGAAGAGTTGCGGACGTTGACAACGATGCCCTGGAACAAACTTGTCATCACAGTAGAAACATAATCCACGTTCGCGGCGATCCTTTGCCTCTTGACTAGTGATCCGTCGAAATGGCATAGGGGAAGTCGACCGCTCCTTGGCGCAGCGCCGGGCCTAAAACGCCTGCGGTAGGAGTTGGCGCGGAGCGTGTCGGTTGGGCCACATTTGTTATCCGCCCGGAATTAGTGGTCTTCTTCTAGACTAGATTGCGTTCTTCAACTAACCTTGCTACTCCAATGGCATCGGACAAGGTTCGTGGGTGCTTAACCTTCACATCCAAGCGCCTCACCAAGCGAATTTCATCGCGTAGGCAGATATAAAGCACGAAACCAAATAATTTTCCATGGTAAATTGTCCACTTGTTGAGACAATTTTTCGAACTCCTCGATACACCGCCATTGTGGTAACTTGTTTGAGACGGGTCGGGTGCCTCGCGGGATCCTCATAATCCGTTGGCCCGAACCGCTGCAACGACAACCGCCGTAAATTCATCCCATAACAATTGCCCTTGATATTTGGTGAACCACCTATGCCATTGAGTGCTTGCACCCTCCAAATGAAAGGACGCCGATTGCACTCGCTGGTGGGGGTCGACTCCTTTAAATTCAAAATATTGTTCCGATTTATAAATCCATCCATGGGGATCACTACCTCCAAACGTGGGAAAGGAGAGCTTAAGCTGGCCTTGGTGTCGGTCCTGTTGGTGGTACCGATGGTGATCCGGTCGACCAGAGATGCGGTGGCGATGGCCTCCTCTGTTGGTAACGGTTTGTCATTGAAATCACCAGGCCTCCTCGAAGCAACGGTGCGGAGAGCCTTCAACTCCTCAATGATAACTTGCAAAGTGGAGTCAACCCTGGCTATTTGGTTGTTTACACTTCCGAATTGATCCTTGATGCTTTCAAATCCTGACTCATGACGAGTCGAACCTCATTGACTTCATTTCGGAATTCGGCATTTGATTTAGTTCGCGTTTCCATAGATCGACGCTCGATACCAAATGATAAGGACGTAAGGGAAAAAGAACTTGAGAGGAAAGAAGAGAAGAGAGATATTGGGAAATTATAAATTCTGCATAACCTTCAATTAAAATACTTGTCCTTTTTATAGGACGTACAATACGAACGAGCCAAACAAACTTACGAAATTAAGGAAAGACAAGCCTATGTACACTCACGTTGCATACAACGTGGCTATTTATTAGCAACCCCATTACGGACGACGTGATCGTGCTCGTTTTGCATCACCCGGATCCAGCCATACAAGACGACCGCACGACCGGACGGACGTGACCGGCTGCTCTCTCGCACAATCAGGGTCATGGGCCGTGCACCCCACACACAACACGCACTCTTGATACTCCTATTGAGATGAACCATGGTCTAACTATCTATCCATATCAGGTTCCAACGAATAAAGAGAGGTATCAGAGGTTAGTGGGAAAATTAATCTATTTGACTCCCACTAGATCTGATATTTTGTATGCAGTTAGTGCTGTGAGCCGATTCATGCATAATCCGAGTGATCGACATATGGGTGATGTGAAAAGGTATTATGTTCTCCAAGCTTGGACACCTAGATATTATAAGATATACTAACTTTGACTTTATTGGATTCAAATTAGATAAAAAGTCTACTTTTTTTTTTTTTTTTTTTTTGGGGTTGTTTTTTTTGTTGGGGGTTTTTGGGTTTTTTGTTTTTTTTTTTTTTTCGGTTTTTTTTTTTTTTTGGTGTTGTTTTTTTTATTTTTTTATTTTGTGGTGTCTACCCTCCCTTTTTTTGGATCTAAATTAGATAAAAAGTCTACTTCAGGATATATATCATTTGTGGGTAGTAATTTGGTAACTTGGCGGAGCAAGAAACAAAATGTGGTTTCTCTTTGTCTAATGCGAAGCCAAATATCGTGCTCCTCATCATGCTACTCAAGAGCTTTGGCTACGTATTCTTTTGCAAAACCTTGATTATGGTCCTCAAAAAGCCAATGATGCTCTTCTGTGATAACACAAATGCCATCGAGATAGCTAATAATCCAAGTACAATATGATCGTACATAGCATATTGAACTCGATAGGAATTACATCAAGGATAATCTAAATTCGATGTAATAGATGTCTCCTACATTAAGAGAGCAGAATAATTAGGGATATGATGACTCATGCATTCTTGGCGTTTCTTTCCAATACGGCTTTATCCAAGTTGGGCATGTGTGATATTTTTGCGCCAACTTAAGGGAGAGAATTGGAAAGAATCCTCAATCAATTAGTTGTCATATATCTTGTAATCAATCAATTATATGTCATATATTTTGTAATTAGGTAATTTCCTAAATAAGTTTATTGCCTAAGTTAGGTCATAATAATTTTGTATTTATGTGTATGTAATCCTTCATTATATACAATAATAAGAAAGATTACATTTTTCTCTCTTATTTTCTACTTAAAATATCTCGCCCCGACCCAAAGCGCCAAAATCATCAGGTCGGATTGGGTTTGGATCAAGCTATAAAATTTCAGGTCGAATTCGGATCGAGCAAGCTGACCTGATCCAACCCGCTGCCATCCATATACCTAATGTAATCCTTTCATAAATATGCAAGACAATCTACCAAATTCCTCCCAATCCATCCAAAAATAAAATATAATAAAATCCAAAAATAAGAAACTTTCTGTGTGGATCTCTTGGAACAACCAAAGCAAAGACAAACCCTAGCAAATAAGAAAGCACTCAATTTCAGGCAGAGAAAGCATGAAACTAAATGTGAGTAGAATAATACAACTAGGAAAAAATTACCTGATACAATTGTGGACCATTGTCATCATACCCCGCGATCAACAGAGAGACTCCAAAAGGTCTTACACCACTACAAGTTCATAATAAAATTAAGAAATTATATAAGAAAAGAAAATTAAACAGCAAAATTGTCAAAATGGATAGCACAGCTCAGACATCTTTTGTAATTCAGTACCCTGAATCATGGTGAAGCAAGGCTAAAAGTAACAAACTCAAATGATATTGTTGAAAACTAGAAGGCAAGTACCCAAACGCCTAACTCTTGGGCTCAAGCACTCCCCAACAACAAAGTACCTTGGTGATTCCCGCTGCCTAGACTCAAGGAAGGCACCTAATGTTTCTTAAATGCCTATGTGGGCCAGGCCAGAACTTTTGACATAACCAAGATAAAGAAACAATTAAATAATCATCTTTCTACCACAAGATTATGATGGTTACCCAGATTGAGTGAACTCCTGCATGACAGCTGCAGTTTCCCTTACAAGTTGAGTGACAGGTATTGATTCCTACAAGACACGCATGAAACTGCACAGTTTAATAATTGGACAGTATAAGACGGTGCATGCAATGAGTTAACAAAAAAGCACAGGCCATCGTTTAGTGCATGCAATGATGTGCTGTAGCAACTGTTTTACATTGATAATCAGGAGTTCCTTTGTCTCATGAAGTATGTTGACCCAACAACGAAGTAAATTTTAAACACACTTTTGCTGATCGATGAATTTACATAAGCACCGTGAAAATTGAATATGTGAATTTGTTGCTAATTGACAATACAAGATTTTATTTTATTTTTTGCCATTTATGAGGTTAGGGAAGACCAAGAATAGGTCTCCTGTTTCAGTTGCAGAACAATTGATTTACGATGAATTTGAATTTTTGTTATAGCCCATTGAAAATAATAAAATAATGCTAGAAGAGAAATAAGGGGAGGAAAATTTTTGAATATATAACGAAAGAGAAGCTAAAAAAAGGAAAAAGGATACCTTGTATAATCTGTGATACTGCACTGCTTGCTTCCTGCTTTTTCGAACCAAAACTCTAGAATCAGGACCCATGCCACTGCAGAAAAGAAGGCAATAGTACAATAAATGCATTTACAAATTTGCAGTGACGCAAGTAGAGCTAAAATCCAACCTCGAATGATACAATTAAATTGGGTTCAATTATAAAAAATCCATTTTATTTTTATAAAATCAAGAAAAATCTTACCAAAGTATAGAAAACAGAGGAATATAAAAACAAAGTTCACTGAATCACTAATTTGTGTAATGCCATCATAAAAACACATAATGTCGTTCAAGAAGTAGTTTGAATTTTTTCACTCCTAAAATTAGCAAAAAATTATGATTAGCAACCCAATTTATTCACTTCAGAAACTAATACATTAGAAATCAGAAATAAATTAGCTTCAAACTTGCTATTAAAATTAGCAAAAGGTATATGGTAAGCAAATCAACAAATTCACTAAACAAACTAATACTTTAGAAATCACAAATCAATTGGGAGTGCATTGGTTCAACATCTATAGCATTTTATGCTCAAACTACTTCTACAGTATTTCTGGTCCGAGAAAAAAATGGAAACAATAAAACATGCAAGTTCCAAAAATGTCATTATTGCTGAATCTGAGGCTGCAGAACCTCCATAGCTGCTAGCTAGCTTTAATAAGAAACTAATTTTACGTTTGACAAAGCAAATTATACTACAGGCAGTGCAAAGGTTTCTCTCATAGTAGGGGAAAAGCATGAAAGAAATGATGGTATTCAAATTAACTCCACACAATTAAGTCGAACAAAATATTTCATAAATTGGGATGAACGACATATCAGCATAGTTTTCAAAGCGCCAAGGCACATTTGAGGATCCAGGCTAGGCGAACGTCAGCCTAGTCGGTCTAGGCGTTTTTAATATATATATTTTATATAAAAAAATTTATTGCAATTTTAAATATTAAAACATAAAAATATAAAAGAAAAAAGTAAAAATAAACCAACTTAATGCATAAAAAAAATATGAGTTTATAATATATTGATGGAGAACATGTTTACTCATAATGTCATAAATACATAAATTATATCATATAAATTTAAATCATTTAATAATTAATATATAATATATAAAAAATTAAATCATGTAATGTAAATGAATTAATATTTTAACTTAAGACTCACGAAGCTTTAGTTCTGTGACCTCTATCGATTGCTACAAGGGAAGGGAGAGAGAAGAGAGTAGCAACCAGCATTCTAGATGGAGACGGAGAAGGCGAGGTTCAGCGATTCCAACAGCGACGGCAAGAGAGAGAGAACAATGACAAGCCAAGACTGTAAATCTGCTGATAGAGAGAGAAAGAGGGAGCAGCAACAGCGATCGTTCATCATTGGCGATCATCGATACATGAGAGAGAGAGAGAGAGAGCGCAGCGACCGTCGGCGATCGTCTTCACTATTTTGTCAATTTGTCGGTTTGGAGTGATAGTCTTCACCACTTGGGTCTCGACAATCAATCGAGTGCTCAAACCTAGCTCGTCGGTTCATCTTTAGTAAGAAATAACAAGGCACAAAACGTTATAGTTTTGTGCCTTGTATTGTTTTAAAAAACATTTTATGCTGCCCAGGCTCTTGCCATGACATCGCCCAACAACTTAGGTAGGCACCTTCCTCATCCTAGGCGAGGCGAGTTTTCGCCTAGCATTTGCTGGAGCGACTTGTTGCTCAAGTGACACTTTGAAAACTATGCATACCAAAGCTATAAATATAATAAGACTTTCTACTTATGCTTCACGTTAAAAGCCTTTCTCAAACAATATCATGTAACAATTGAAATAAAACCATTCGGGGCCCATTTATACATGTAACAATAAGATGCATCTGGACATGTAACATTTATACGTGTTCTCATTTCAGCCAGAAAATAGGGGCCATGAAGTGTGCCTCTTCCTAGTGAAAATATATAAACACAGGCAAAAATGACCTAAGAATCATACTTAACAGGAAGCAGCAGATAAAAAGGGGAGGATATCATACCTGTACACAACTCCAATGTTTAATGTCAAGGACTGTATCTTTTGAACCTGACACCATAGATACCCAAATTTCATTACTAGACATCACTGTAAGTTAGACAACAGCATTAGCAAACTAAGTCTGATTTCGCAACAGTTTGGGTTTGCCTTATTACACAACAAAAGAAAAAAAGTCAGATTGTATCATTAATGGGAATCTTCATACACCCGCCATTGCAACTGAAAGATATGTCCACTTCTGGATTCTTAAAAAAAGTCATATCAGCTCTTGCAATTTCAATCTAAGTCATGTATCATCTATTATGTATCAAACCCCTCCAAAAAATGATTTGTCTGGCTGAGATATAGATTTATACAACTATCAAAGGAAAAAAGTAAAGCAATAATAGCTCAAGTCATCATAGTTTCAAAGAGAAATGGCAACATCACAAAATCGGATAACAATTACATGCCCAAGTCAATCATGAAAATTAAAAATACTGACAGAAGTTTCATCGACCAAAATAGAAGGAAGTTTCTTCTCGGTTGCAATCACCACGCCATTTGCAGCTGCAGACACCAAAACCATACACATTACAAAGCCAAATTTTTAAAGGTCAACAAAGAAAAGGGTTAACATGCGGATGCAAATGCACATTTGCTCTGCAATCACAGATAGTGTTGAGATTGAAATAAAATCACAGCTGGTTATAAGCTGAGTTAAAAAAACCAAACCAGCCTTAATCCTAATAATATGGAGTCATCTATATGAAACAAGCCAGACAAAAAAATTACATTTAATCCAACATACAAATCTTTCACTTTCAAATATTCCTATCAATCACCAATCTTTTTTCCAAATCTAGTAACTACATATCCTTTGTTAACACTTCAATCCAAGTCATTTTTTATTTTTTCCTCAATTTTTATTTTATTCAATGTTAATCTTCTTCACTCTCCTAACAAGTATATCCATTGACATCCTAAATAATCAAACCAACGCAAGTGATTTTCTTTCATCTTATTTTCAATCGGAGCTATCCCAACAACACATGAATATCCTCATTTTTAATGTTATTTATCCTAGTCGTACTACATTTCCATCTTAACATTCGTATCCTAGCGACATTGAGTTTCTGCGTATGTCATTTCTTGTTAGCTCAACACTCTATTTCATATAACAAAGAAAAACAAACAATCATCCAATAAAATTTTCCTTTTAAACTTAGTGACATTGCAATCAATTAAAACTTCCATTGCACTACTCCACTTAAGTTACTCGACTTTAATCTTATGGTTGATGTTGCCACTAATCTCTCTATTTTGCTGAATTATTGACTTTAGGTACTTAAAACATTTTATGAGTAATATCTGTTGGTCATCAAGTTAATATCATTATTCCTTCGCTTTATAAACTTACATTATATATTCATTTGAATTATGAGTTAGAAATTATTAGGGCATATTTATTCTGTTTATTTTCTATTTTCGTTTTCAAAATATAATAGCTATTTTTGAATACAAAATACTGAAAACTAAAAACAACATTGTTAATTTTTTTAAAAACAAAAAAATATATGCAAAACAAAGGATATATTTGGTTAAAGTGTATTCTATTTTCGTTTTTAAAATATGATAGCTATTTTCAGATAAAAAAATATAAAACTAAAAATAACCAAAAAATATTTTCATTTTAAGAGTTCTCTAAATTGGAAATATTTTTTTAATTTTCATTTTTAATTTTATGTAACAAAAAATACTCAAACGAAAACGAAAACTAAAACCAAACATGCTCTTAACATGCCCTAAATACCCTAAATATCACAACCAGACATGCTTGAACATGCCCTAAATACCCAACCAAACATATCAAGAAAACTAAAAATATCACAACCACACATGCTAAAAATAAAACATGCTCAAATAAACATGCCCTATTTTTTAAATTTTCTATCACTTTTTTAAAACGAAAACTAAAAATATCACAACCAAACATGCTCAAATATGCCCTAAATACCCAACCTAGTGATCCACAACCTTTTTTTCAAGTTTGGAGAACCCAAAACTCATAAAATTTTGCTTATTTAGAGACCAAGATGTAGCCAACGACAATTTGTTGGTCCTCCTAATTTGTATGGAATTAATTGATTAGGTCCAATCTTTGGTCTAACCATTTTAACATTTGTTGGGTGTTTATATTTATACACAAAGAAACACCCTCCTAATTTTCAGCTAAAACAAAAAGAACTCCACAGGTTTAGCATGGTTTCTAGACTATTTTTTAAAAAATATGCAGCGTTAGAACACCCTTCAAAACCAATTTGCTGAGTGCAACGTTAACTAATTCTTACATTACAAGCACAAGTAAAAAATAAACATTGGACCAAAACCACAGGAGAATGTAATGAAACCTTTGATCCCAAGAGATGTTTGTCCAGATCCAACCGCTGTCAGGGCATGTTCGATCTGTACGAGCTTACCTGAAGGACTGCGCGTCACCGCAGCACACATCAATCCAGTAGATTCGATCAAGGATCAATCAAAACGTGGAAACATGGAAACACGGAAGATGGAGTGGCATATTCGGGTGGTCGCGTACCTGAACGTGGTGAGAGAGAAAGAGTACTGACTGTCTCCCATGGTGGTAGAACTACGAACAAACTAGGAGAAGAGAGAGAGAGAGAGAGAGAGAGAGAGAGAGAGAGAGAATCAGAGAACTGAACCGTGTGGGAAGAACCTTTAAACCTGGGATTTCTTGAATGAGAAGAATGTAGGAGGACGAGGAGAGGTTGCCATAGTGGGCTTGGGCCTTTCTTTCTTTTGGGCTACTGATTTGGGAGGCCAAGGAAATTTCTCATGTAGACTCTTCACGAGCAAAAATTTTTTATTTTATTTTAACATTTGAATAATATTTTTTTTATTTATAATTTTAACTCTAACAATTATTTTTATTTTATTTCTATATTAATTAAAATAATAATTATATTATTTTTTAAAATTTTTAAAATTTTTCTTTATTAATACATGTGAAGAAAATGAAGAGAAATAAGTGATAAAAAAATTATAATATTAAATGAAGAGTCACTTTATTACTCTTCACAAATAGAAAGTAGATTTTTTATTCTCCACATGTAAAGAGTAAAAAAAATAATATAATATTATTTGGCTCTACTTGAAAATAATAGAGAACTTTTTGGAATTGCTTTTATGAGATTGCATAGGAATAATCGAAAAGATTTTAATTGGAAGAGAAAAACAAGGGAAGATAAAATGAATTTAATTTTCTTTTAGTTTATTTTTAAGTTTGATGCAAAACATATGATTTGTTTTTTTACTCCTTATTTGTAACTTAAAAAGATAATATACTAATGTAAAATTAAAATAGTACAATTACAAAATTAATCTCAATAATATTTTTTAAAATCATTTGGTAAACAACTTATGATACTACTAGCAAAAATATATAAATTTTTAACGGATTACAAACTATCTTAATAAAATAAGCAATGCTCTCGCTAAAATAAAAATAATTAGTTCATAACAAATAAAGCAGCAAATATTTAGAGTGCAAAAGGAAAATCAAACTAGAAAATTTTTATTAATATTTTCAAACAATGTTTATATGCCATTCCTCTATTACCTGAGTTTCTATTACATAAGGTAATATTTCCATGTGAAATTATTGATTGAATCCTGTTTTCTACTTACAATAATCTCTTAGGATTGTCTCCTAACAAATTATTGTCATAAAAAGTTAAAGTCAAACAATGGCCAATGGTGATCAATGGCCAGACCAACACTCAAAATATGATCATAATCTATAATTTTGAATTCTATTTCTGTTTTTATGATTTTTTCCATATATATACATGAGATTTGTAAAAAAAAAAAAAAAGCTTCATGGATGGCACAAAAGTGTGTTGTAACTATTTGGCACAAAAAAGAGCACATGTCATGGCCAACACTAGGAAAATCATAGCCAAACGCTTGAAATAGGAATATATTCTTATTTATATATACCGACTAGTTTTAGGAAATATCAACACAAGTATTGTTTATTCCAACATTAAAAAAAATCTAAAGGTGTTTTTTTAGCAAACCTATTTCGACATTTTCCAAAAACATTATGATAGATTTCACTTTTCCTCGCATTTAAAAGACACTTAGATAGAAAGGATGTAATTGGATACTTGTACACACATTGCCCATGCCCTCACCAAAGGATTTGGATCCCCTAAGTTTTTCTGAAAATAATTACTTAATAGCAAGCTTTATTTGGGTGTCTAAATGCTGGGAAAGATATAAGTAAATAATAAATGGTATAAAAACCATTAACTTGAACAGGCCAACCACGCTCAAGCATTGTGGCCACAGGGTAGCAATCGCAGCCTGACATCGCAGCTTGCTACACCATTGGTTTTTTTTCCATCTTGGGTTATTTTGGTTCTGGGCCATGTCTAAAGTGTTATTATATGTTTATAATTAAATTATTTCGATTATATATTAATAATTTTAATTAAATATCATGTTTTCATAATATAATATTTACTTTTCATAAATAAATTATATTTGATATATTTTAATAATATATTATTTTATTAAGTTTTATAATGTGGTATTATGTTACTTTACCTAACTACATAGTTATTTCATTTATTTTATTTAATTATATTAAATAAATAATTTCTTACTTAAAATGTTGAATCTAAATCAAATGAAATTCAAATTTAAATTTATCATATCAAAATTTATTAAGAGTTGTAAAGGACAAAATTTTTATTAATACTTCATAACAATAACATATGCTTAAAGAGGATACATTGGCATAATTTTGGAAGTTGACTTAAAAATCCATAACTTTGTTTATATAACTCCTAATAACTTCAAATTATACCAACATGTTATAACTTCAGTTATCTACCTTTGGTAAAAATTTCAACCTCATTGGATCAGCCCATTAGGAGAAACAATTTAAAGACCATACAAAGGTCTAGTCACTACAAGGAAAAGTTATCTATCCCTGTTTTTTTTGGCAGCATTAATAAAAACAACGATATATAGTATATGTGCCAGGTGTTTTCCGAAAACGCCACCCAAGAAAGTCTATGCCAGCGTTCCATATCTTGAACTCCGGTATATATATTAATTTGTCTTGCACTTTAAAAAATGCCACTATAGGATTAATTATGCCGGCGTATAGGGAATGCCAGGATAGAGGTTTATTATTTTGTTTAAAAAATTGATATCATTCGCCATGTGGCGTGATGCCATCCTTACAAAGAAAATAAAATAAAAAAACGTATATTGATCAACCCAAAAACAGATCCTGTAATTGCTACCATCGATCAACCCCAAAATCGCCGCTCTCTCTCCTTGCTTTAGCTCTACCAACATTCTTTACCGATCTGTTTGGTCTCGGTCGCCGATCTATTTGGTCTCAACAGCCGATCTCCTTTTTCTTTGTTTGGTCGTAAAATCGTAGGGTATTTTTCCCCTTTCAAGTCATCTCGAGCTTGACACGAATTATCATCAGGTTCGTCAGGATTTTCATAAATTGCTTTTATTGTCGATCAGACTCGGTAATTTATGTTATTTTACATGTTATTTTAATTAAGATTTACATGTTCCATAGTTTGTTTTTGTTGGCATAATAAACAACGCCTGATGAAGATGTTCAAGGGATGCAAAATAATGATTAATAAAATATATTAAAAAATACATTGTAATCTTCCGTTGGTTTTTCATAAACTTACATCGCCTTTACACGTGAATCATACTCGGACGGCGAGTATCCAATATCAAATAGCTATCTTAATTTGTTCACACCAACCAAGTCACCAGGCTTTAGCTTACCAGGGTCAACAAGTCCAACAAACAGGGGGAAAATTGTCTACATTAAAAAAGATACGAACACAAATTAAGAAAGAAACGGATTATTTTATCATTTTTATGCATTATGATAATCAAGTAATTTCGGACAATCGACATCAAGTTCAAAGTGTTTTCTTTACTTCGCTAGCCTATTTCCCACTCAAACTTTCACGCACGTAAATTGACAACAAGTGTGTAGCTATTGAAATTACCTGTCACCATTTAAAAAAATATATCTAGGAAGTTTCAATTAACCAGGTGTAGCTATTTTTAGAACATTAGCAGATACAAATAATGGCAAGCAAAGCCACCCCAGGATAAAATATTGTTGGACCTCGGCCAGGGCACTCACTATCACAATATTGTCCGCTTTGGCACTCATGCACCCACCCATGGGCCGCAGCCCGCACGGATTTGTTTCTAACGGGCCGCGACCCGTTAAAACGCGTTGTGACAAGGTGCACATGAGCCTCCTCATTAGGACGACCTCAATGTTCGCCCTAACCGATGTGAGATTGATCTATGGGACGTTAGAGACCCAACAGTCTCCCCCCCAATCCCACCATCGGTCTAGAGGACCCGGCTCTGATACCATTTGTTGGTCCCTTGGAGCCTAGAGGGGGGTGAATAGGCTCTTATCGAAACTCTTTTCTCTCTTTTAAGACACAAACACTTATCTAGTTAAGTGATAGAATCATCACTGGAAGATAACCAGATAGTAGAAGTATTTTGTTTTATTATCACAAGATAAATACAACAAAATAGAAGCAAGACTCTCTTACACTCTGTTTACAAATGAACTCACACACTAGCCAAATTCTATCTCCCAAAATTAAAGCCGCTTGTGCATATACAGGGTTAATCTTTTCTTACAAATGCACAGCGCGCTTTTTTTCACAAATGTACAAGTATGAATATTTATACAAAACATTCCTAAGAGACAATCTTGGAACTTGTAGTTACGGAATGCGTTCGCACTAACTATCCCTCGGTAATCTCTCTACCTTGATCGCTACGGATTGTGGAGCTCAAGATCTTGGGTTTGAAGAGTATAAGTGTCTTTGTGAGTTCCCAAATATAATTAAGGTTGTGTCCACATATCCGGATGATCCACGTGTAAGATTCTTCAAGTTCTCAATAAATTTGTCTTACATCGGGACGCCACGAGCTTATAACTTTAAATGCGGTTGAGTTGAAGCGGTATCTTCTTGGTCCGGTGTAATTTTCCTTACTCCGTAGCTAATGAGGCTCGGAACCTTACTCCGTGTCGGTGATTGCTTACTCTGTATCTATTTGGTACTTGGAATCCTTAGTCCGGTGTCGTGCTTCCTTACTCCGCATGTAAGTTCCTTACTCTGTATGTAAATTCCTTACTCCGTATGTAAGTTCCTTACTCCGGGCAAGTCTTGAAAAGTTGGATGACTTATTCCGTATCGGTGCTTCCTTACTCGCATGTAAGTTCCTTACTCCGTATGTAAATTCCTTACTCCGTATGTAAGTTCCTTACTTCGTATGTAAGTTCCTTACTCCGTATGTAAATTCCTTACTCCGTATGTAAGTTCATTACTCCGGGCGAGTCTAAGGGATCGGAGTGCTTACTCCATACTAGCGCTTCCTTACTCCGTAAGAGTAAGTTGTCCGGATTCCTTACTCCGCATCTAATTTCCTTACTCCGTGTCTAATAAAGACTCGGGTCCGTATTCCGCATTTGTACTTCCTTACTCCGCATGTATGGAAGACTCGGATGCCTTACTCCGTGTCTTCTTTTACTTCGTGCGACCTTGTAAACCAAGACTCTTACTTAGCGTCAATTTGACTTAGTCCGCACGAATGTTCCTTGTTCCATATGTATTGGTGACTTGGTTATTTACCAAGTGTTTGACGACACTCACTCTTGTCCAGGATCGGGATTATGTATTTTGTCCTTAGCTTTGCTCTCACGAGTGTATCTCCTGGATTAATAACATATCTTCGCAACGATCAAAGAAACACAAAAGATCTCAGATCAAATTACATAAGACTTTATCAAGATTATCCAAATTCGAGCTTTATCCAACAAATATCATAAACCAAAATCTATTGTTGCGGATTCACTAGTTGAGCATAAATTTTCTTTTACTTACTTTGTAAAAGCAAATAGTTATCTTCTAGTTAATAGTTGACGAAGTTTCTATTAATACTGAAAATTAATAAAATTTCTTTTACTTACTTGCTGGCTAGGAGTGCCAAAAATAAGTTGTCACACGGTTTACAAAAAATGTACATACCTTAGGAGGAAAAACATTTGCATAATTGGCTCATGAACTAGTACTACATGTTTTTATGCTTTGTTTTCATAGATTAAGTATGGTACTATTTGTAAACATCTACATATACTAACATAAATTTTCTTATAAAATGAAAAATATTTTTTTTCGAGTACATGGTAAATATTTTTTTTCATAGATATTTTGTTTTCTTATGCACTCGGGGGTTTTTGTTTTTTGCCTTACCTTCTTATTTTTATTTTTATTGTTGTGTGTTTGTATTGATGTTGCATTGTCATATACATATAAAACCATCCGGATAAGCTTCTTTACCAAAAAGAAGCAGGCCCATATATATATGGAGATAGTTGTGATGAGGCAATGGTATAATCCAACACTTAATCTGGAGGTTATTAAGGGAGGGGAAGGGATGCGGAAAACGTGGTCGTATTTGAGGACCTAGGGGCTGAATATTTAGAGTAATCATGGCTAAGGTTTTCGGAGAGTGGTCATTGTGGATAAGCACAAGGTCATTCGCCGCTCACCCTTTTTTGGTCTTCCTACTTATATTTTGATTTTATTTCTCATTTTAGTTTGCAAAATCATTATGTGTTACAAATCACAATTCCTACTATTGGGATGGTATGAGGAATCAACGTGTCCTAGCCCCTGCAACCTTTTGTTTTCAACCCCATGTTTCCCTTAACTCCTATAAAACAATAATGTAGATTCTTGTCAAAGTTTTGGCTTGTACGTTTGTTGTTTTTCAGACACACTTACTCGATCAGATGTTGTCTTACCCAACTTTATATAAAACATAGGGCAACCATGTTTTTCTACGGCTTGCTCCCCTCTTTAATGTTGCACTAAATTTTTAACAAAAATAATGCATCATGCACGTGCTTATTTATCATGAGGCTGATATTTGATAGTCACTTGTGTTTTTTGTTTTCTGAGAATTGTTTCTCACTGTCAGTATACATTGTCTCACATATATTTTAGGCTTATGTTCAATAAATTTTTATAATCCATTTTTGGTTCGACTATGAGAAGGCATATATGATGAACAAAGCATCGTATTAAATGAAAGGGAATAAAGTTCAAATCCTGTCCACATCAAGTTGAACAAACCCAATATTGGAAATTTATGCAAAAATACAGATTTTTAATACACCAATATCGGTGTGGAAAATGTATATTTTGTTTGTTTGATAATGTGAAAAACATAAAAAAGATCAATTGAAAAAACATGCAATAGCTTTGACTAATAAATGAATTGACAACTAATGTTGATGTTGATTATATATATTCTTTTATATGTTCATTCATTTTTGCGGATTGAAGTGACAATGCATGGTAGTTGATTGAATAGTACTTGTGTTTTCAAATGTTTTCTGTTCTTGTTGTAATGTTATTCCATTTGCGTCTTTTGGGTAATATAGTTATATATTAATACATTGATTATTTTTTCTTATAATAAATAATCTTTGTTTGTGGCAATATAATTTTATGTTAACGTTAAGTCATTTGCGTCATGAATGTACTTGAAATTGGTTGAAGAATTATGGATAAGAGTTGGATGCAAAAACCTAGACTGAGTGCTGAATATCGACAAGGAGTCTACAATTTTTTAGAGTTCGCTTCAAAACACACACGTGTTTGTGGGTTGCTAGCTTGTCCTTGTGTAAAGTGCGTAAACTCATATGTGTTGAGTACACAGGAGGTATTTGATCATGTGATGGTATATGGTTTTAGTCTAGGGTATGACCACTGGTTTCATCATGGTGAAACCTTTTATGAAGCCACCACTAATGAAAATTGGAATACATATGAGGATCAAGGTGGTTTGGATTTCATGTTACATGAAGTGTACCAAGCGGATGGAATTAGACAAACTGAACAACCAGTTGAAGAGTTAAATGAAGAAAACAATAAGTTCTTCAAGATTGTGAGAGATTTGCAAATGCCTTTGTACGAAGGATGCAAACTAAGCAAACTAGAGACAGTTGTTCATTTGAATCATTTGAAATACTTAAATGGATGGAGCAATAATTCATGGATCAGTTGTTAACATTTCTCAAATGTTTACTTTCGGAGGATGCTAAATTGCCTAAAAATTATCATGAAGGGAAAACTATTATCAAAGACTTAGGCCTTGGCTATGAAAAAATTCATGCTTGCCCAATAATTGCATGTTATTTTGGGAAGAGAAGGAAAATGATGAGGTTTGCTTTGATTGTGGTGCATCAAGGTGGATTCGGGAGGACGACGAAAAAAAAAAGGCTACAAAAGTATTGCGTTGGTTTCCTTTAAAGAAACGGTTACAAAGATTATTTATGTCTTCAAAAACAGCTCTCTAAATGGTTTGGCATGCCAAGAGCGAGCCGATGATGGTATTTTAAGGCACCCTGCGATTCACCCGCATGGAAAGAATTTGACAACCGATTTAAAGATTTTTCAGGATCCTCGGAATGTCGGACTTGGGTTATCTTGTGATGGTTTCAACCCTTTCAGAAATATGAGCAATAGTTACGATATTGGCCTGTAATACTTGTTCCATATAATCTCCCTCCTTGGATATGCATGAAGCAATCATCAATGATGTTGTCCCTCCTTATTCTTGGCCCAAACTCTCCAACAACAAAACTAGATGTGTTTGTATAACCATTAGTGAAGGAGTTAAAGGAATTATGGGACACCGGTATACATACATATGATGCTTGTACTAAGAAAGTGTTTCGAATGCATGCAACATTGATGTGGACGATTAATGATTTCCCCGCGTATGGTGATTTATCAAGATGGAATACCAAATGTGCCTTTGCATGCCATTCTTGCAATCATGACACAAAATTTTATCGACTTCAAAATGATGGAAAGTCTTGTTACATGGGTCATAGACGGTTTTTGGATATTAATCATGCATTTCAAAAAGATAAAGATTCATTTGATGGCACTCGAGAATTTGCTCTAGCTCCTAAGATTTTATCTGGTGATGATGTGTTAGCCCAAACTGAAGGTACCCCTTCCAATCCGTGGAAGAAAAGAAGTATTTTTTTCAATTTACCATATTGGAGGTATCATCAATTTCATCATCAAATTGACTTTATGCATACAGAGCATAATGTTGCGAACAATATTATTGGTACATTGCTCAATCTTGAAAACACAAAGGATAACTTGAAAGCACGCTTAGACCTTCAAGTAATGGGCATAAGGAGTGAACGTCATCCTATTCAAATGTGACAACAGATTATATATTCCACCTACTTGCTTTACCTTGAGTACGAACGAGAAAAGTAGCATGTTGATGGTATTAAAGCATGTGAAAGTGCCGATGGATATGCCTCAAATATTTCTCGTCTTTGTCAAATTGAAGCAACGTAAAATTATTGGTTTGAAAAGTCATGACACACATATTTTGATGCAACGATTTGCTTTAACGGCGTTGAGAGGTTCTTTACGAAATGATGTGATAGCCCCATTGATTGACTGTGTGCTTATTTGAGAGGTGTATGTTCTAAGGCTCTAGTGGTCAAAGAAGTTGAGCAATTTGAATCCCAAATCGCTGAGATTTTGTGCAAAATGGAAAAAATATTTCCTCCATCATTTTTCACCATAATGATTCACCTTGTTATTCACTTAGCTACGGAGGCTAAGACTTGTGGACTAGTACATTATCGATGGATGTATCCTATAGAAAGGTATTAATAATTTACTAGTTTACTGTTAAGTTATTATGGTGTTGTGTTTGGTGTTTAATATGACGTTGTCATATTTTGTATGTGATAGGTATCTTTTTTTCGTCCGAAATCATATATACGTAATAAAGCTTATCCCGAAGGCTCAATTGCGGAGGGCTACATAGCATAAGAGAGTCTCACATTTTGTTCACGCTACTTGGACTCTGTTGAGACCGTGTTTACTCGCCCTCTACGAAATGTTGATGATGCAAAGGGGACAATCATGAACATCGGTCTTGATCCTATTTCTCGAATGCAAGCACATCGATATGTGTTGTTTAACAATGACGAAGTTAGACCAATGTTGGAGTACATTTTCCTTCTCTATGCTCATTTTAAATCCAATATATTCTTAAACAATACTAATGGGCTAATCATATTACCAGGATGCATAAAGATTTTTTAAAAAGGAAAAATCGGCATAGACGTTTAAGCGATTCTCATATACAAAAACTCCATATGGAGACATTTTGTGAATGGTTTCGTGAATATGTAAGCGTTTTTGCTACCCCATTACTTATCTAATTCGCCAATATTTTGTTACATAATATAGTTTTTATTTGCGTTTCTTATTTGTAGGTTCTAATAGGAAATGGCAAAGATCGAGAATTTGAGCGATGAAGTAAAAGCCCTAGCATATGGGCCGAACACGAAGCGGGAAGAATGAATACTTATGTAGTGAATGGTTTTAAGTTTCACACAAAGGCGTATGAAAAATACAAAAAAACTCGAGAATAGTGGAGTGCGAGTTGTTATTCAAGGAGGCCCAACATATTATGGCACTTTAATAGACATTATTGAGCTATATTACTTTGAAGATGTGAGACACATCTTATTCAAATGTGATTGGGCAGATATTAACTCTACGAGGAGCTACAAAAAGGATATATTTGGGTTTGAGTTAGTAAATTTTTCACATTTGATACATACAAGTTCTCGATTGTATGATGAGCCTTATGTGTTGTCCACCCAAGCAAATCCTACATTTTATGTAAAAGATCAAAGGCAAGGAGATTGGGTCACTGTTGTGAATATAAAGCTAAGAGATATCTTTGATGTTGGTAATGGAGTAGAGAGCGAAGATGAAAATGAAAGCTATCAAGAGAATGAGTGCTTTGATATACAAAGAGATGTGATGCATGGAAGAATTGGTTGTGCTAGGGATGATATTGAAGGGGAGTTTTATTAGTGTTATGCATTACATGAAATATTCAAATGATTGTAATTTTGAATACCCGTTCGCTTTTGAGGAGTGTTTTTTGTATTTTCAATCCTATCACGTATGGAGTATTGATCTGTCTGCAGTTCTTTTGGAATGAGTGAATGGTGTGCTTTATATCAAAACACGTAAAATTCAAGTTTTTTGTAATTCTATGTTGCTTGAGTTTGATGCTTTTTCATGCACCAATACTGTTATATTTTTTTCCCCGTAAATCAATGAATATTTTTATGGTTTTTTTCGGTTTATTAATCAGGTGTGTCCTCTTCTTAATGTTTTTGTAAATTCATGATTCTATAATTCCTAATCATGTTGTTGTTAATGTTAATTATTGTCTAAATAACCTTGTCTCAATTAATGTTCATCAATGAGGTTATCATAAATATCCATAACATGGAACTGCTTCGAGTTATTGAAAATATACATGTACAAGAAAACCTAAAATTGAAGGGGGTGCCCAGATCACATGTAAATGCTGATTCTGGTTGTTTGGATGTTGTTATTGGTGGAAGTCGGGGACCGCAGTTCTCGCTGGATGCTAGAACTCGTAGTTGGAATCGGATCTTGTGTGTAGGTTCCGTATGCGGCGGAGCGTGCCGTTCGGGTCCTAAACGGCCGTATAAAATTATGAAATTTTCTACACGGCATCCTAAGAGGTGGAACCTTCATCTAGAGGTGTTTAATTGAAATTTTAAGCAAGCAAAACGGAAAATTACATACCCGTAATTTCCAGGTAGTATCTGTGCTCGTCGGTGCGAAACTCCAAACCAGGAGCTCTCTAGAGCGGTCCACGTGCACCGGCGGTCCACGGACGTCCCGTCCCACGTTCAAGTGCTAGCACGAGCGTAGAGACTCCTCGGATTCGTCCGTTTGATCAACCTATTGCTCCACCTGTTGCAGTACGACAAAGAAACGGGGCATTTCTGCTTAATCTGCAACTTAGAAGCAAGGGGGAGAGGGAGAGAAGTGGGAGAATGAGTTCTTTGTTCTCCAAAGCACCCAAAAATTCATCTCCCACGTTTTTCCTCTCACTCCCCTTAATAATGTATGCCAAAAACCCATTATTAATAAAATAACACTTTTATTTTATTTATTTTGTTTTATTAGCCACCCATTTTCAAACCTAGGATGTAACCCTTTGAAAATAGGCCCTAATAAACCAAAAACATGGGCCACTCATGTTTTCACATGGTGTGACATATGTCCCCTCTCGTCTCATCTCGTGTGGGCCCCACTGCGCTTGTGTGGGCCCCACTTGGAACCCGAGCGCCAAAAATCCGAAACTGGACACGTTCGATCGTGGCAATCTCCTGAACTTAGATATGCCCTCGGAATTCCTAAACGATGATCCGAATCACTTATTCTAGCTCGAATAGTGATTTTGAGTCGATCTAGCAATCCGGGCTCTTATTGATTCCGAACTTGAATCAATCTGGACCGATTGCTTTGTGTAGTTCCACTGAACTACTGGACCTACCAAATACACTATTGTGTGACCCTCTAGGTTCCTTCCTTAATGGCTATGGTCCTACCATAGTCCGTGAACGTTGTCTACCAACACGACACGGCGACCAAAAAGGATGAGATATATCGTATAAGTCGACAGCCTCCTACAAACGCTCACTGTGTATTTTAATCCTTTTGTCACGGACATCACAACAAGCGGAATGCATACCTATGCCATCAGTCCTATTGCTTGTTATATTTTTCTTTGACTTTCTCGATGGACTTGTCCGGAACACCATGGCCATGGATTTCAGATGGACACTACCATCAAGTCAAAGGGCCAGCGATGTCATCTTCCATAACTTGGAAGGGACAAATCCTCTTTTGACCCATCTCGTTATTGTCATACCAGTCATGACATACCTAACACAAGCTACCTCGCCACGAGCATCTATGTCATGGTTTTCATCATGTATCAAAGTATGTGATTCGTGGTATACAATAACAATGGTCTCAAGTCAGAGGACCAATACACACGTCTATAAATGAGAACGATCAATGGCATCTTGATGTGCCGTTCTCATTAATGGGTCGATCCTCATGATCTCCCAAACTTGGAGATCACCAAGTGCGAACACTATGAGAAAGTGTCTCAATGCTTATGAGCCCCTAACACTGATAGTCAAACATCTTCGTGTCCAATCAGAAAGATGTATCTAGACCATAGGACATATAGTTTAAGATATTGTCATAACATCCAATAGGTTCTCATTATAGCGGGACCGCTTATAACCGATTGATGCGACAATATACTATGGACATTATCGTGTATGTGAACGCGAAGTATAATGAACATACACCGATAAATATATAAACACATAATGTATAATACAATGAAATCCCCAATATATACATGTACAAGTGGTTGGGTCTAGGGCACCCAATCCAACATCCTGGATGTTGGAACCGGATGGATCTTGAATGTTGGAACTGGACTAGATGTTGAATGCTTGGAACAATTGGTGGAAGTGGACCGTTGGATGCTGGAAATGCTTGATGGAAGTGGATCTTGGATGCCGGAATCGCGATGGAAGTGGATCAGTTCTTGCTGCCAAATCTTTGGACTGGTTCTGCTTGATGCTGGCACTACTCGTGGAACTGGACTGCTAGATGCTAGAAGCTGGACTGGTTCTGCTGGATGCTGGAAACTGGAACTGGATGTTGGAACTCTGCTGGAACGACTACTTGAATGAGACTTCCTTGCTGGAAATAACTAGAACTCTGATGCTGACTCATAAATTTGTGTAGCTTATGGCCAAGTTTATTCAAATTTAGAAGCTTGCTTCCCTTATTCAACAACCATAAGCTTTTTGTCCTTATTCAAATTAATTTTTTTTTTATTACAACCATTTGAATTTATTTAACTGTATTTTTACTTTGATGTTGACAGCCCAGTATGGTTCAAAAATGTCATTAAAGAAGTTGAAGACGATTTCAATAAATCAACATGGCAAACAAACAGTCCATCCACCTACACATTATGGTCATTGCGCTACTTCATTAACTACCCAGTATGGACCTAGAAACAAAAAGTTTCCTACATCCTCCTTTCCTAATGATTTCCTTCCCACCAAGCGGAATCGTTACGTGGATGATGATGATGATGATGATATAGATTATGATGCAAATGATAGCGAGGATGATGATAGTGATAGTGATGATGGTGGGATGGGATGTGATCAACATAATGATCTTGCTTTTGATGACGAGCTTGGACATGAAGCACAACTAGATGTAATTGGTATTTATTTATTTATTTTGTAAGTGCTATTATAATTTTTTAAAACAATCTTATAACTTTTATATTTAACTTTTGTTATTATTGCATTTATGTAGATGCATTTGGATGTCGTCGAAAGAGAGGAATAACGCGCTTGGGGAACATTTGGAACTTGCCCAAGGGGCAACGTATTACAGTTGAGTTTAATAGAAATTTTCAGATAGTAGGAGAGAATAGTACCGTGTTTCCTCGCTTTCTTGGTACAATGGCTCGAAAAGGAGATTATTGTCCGTTAAATTATCTGACTTGGCCGAAAGTGCCCAAAGAATACAAAAAACATTGTTTAAGTACTATTGAGGTAAATTTTCTAATTTTCGAACTTATTAAAATAAGTTTTCAAATTATTTTGATATAATATTGTTATTTACTAATTGAAATATTTTGTAGTCTAAATTCATTCTCAAATATCATAATGATGATGATATGGTCCAAAAATGTTGGAATCGATATGCCTTAAGTTGCCTTGGAAGGAAGTGGAGAGACTTGAAAATGAATTAAAGGATAAGTTCTTTGATGTCTCTAAAACTCCAGAGCAAATGGTTGTTGGAATTCGAGCTCTGTTAATCCTACTCAAATGAAATGCCTGATTGAGTATTGGTTATCCCCAGAAGGATTGGTATGCATCAATAGATTATTTGTGTAACTACCCGCAATTATTTTTTGCTTCTTTTTATATTGTTGCTTATGTATATTGTGCTTTAGATTGTGAAGTTAGTAAGGCTTGTCTTCTTGTTAATAGTTATTGTTTAAGTCCCCTACCTTTGTAAAAGCAAATAGGTTTGTCTTCTTGTTAATAGTTGACGAAGTTTCTATTAATACTGAAAATTAATAAATTTTCTTTTACTTACTTAAGGCTAGGAGTGCCAAAAATAAGTTGTCACGCGTTTACAAAAAGATGTACATACCTTAGGAGGAAAAACATTTGCATAATTGGCTCATGAACTAGTACTACATGTTTTTATGCTTTGTGTTTTCATAGATTAAGTATGGTACTATTTGTAAACATCTACATATACTAACATAAATTTTCTTATAAAATGAAAAATATTTTTTTTCAAGTACATGGTAAATATTTTTTTCCATAGATATTTTGTTTTCTTATGCACTCTGGGGTTTTTGTTTTTGCCTTACCTTCTTATTTTTATTTTTATTGTTGTGTGTTTGTATTGATGTTGCATTGTCATATACATATAAAACCATCCGGATAAGCTTCTTTACCAAAAAGAAGCAGGCCCATATATATATGGAGATAGTTGTGATGAGGCAATGGTATAATCCAACACTTAATCCGAGGTTATTAAGGGAGGGGAAGGGATGCGGGAAAACGTGGTCGTATTTGAGGACCTAGGGGCTGAATATTTAGAGTAATCTGCTAAGGTTTTCGAGAGAGTGGTGTTGTGGATAAGCACAAGGTCATTCTGCCGCTCTCCCTTTTTGGTCTTCCTACTTATATTTTGATTTTATTTCTCATTTTAGTTTGCAAAATCATTATGTGTTACAAATCACAATTCCTACTATTGGGATGGTATGAGGAATCAACGTGTCCTAGCCCCTGCAGCCTTTTGTTTTCAACCCCATGTTTCCCTTAACTCCTATAAAACAATAATGTAGATTCTTGTCAAAGTTTTGGCTTGTACGTTTGTTGTTTTTCGGCACACACTTACTCGATCGGATGTTGTCTTACCCAACTTTATATAAAACATAGGGCAACCATGTTTTTCTACGGCTTGCTCCCCTCTTTAATGTTGCACTAAATTTTTAACAAAAATAATGCATCATGCACGTGCTTATTTATCATGAGGCTGATATTTGATAGTCACGTGTGTTTTTTGTTTTAAGTAATTGTTTCTCACCGTTAGCTATACATTGTCTCACATATATTTTAGGCTTATGTTCAATAAATTTTTATAATCCATTTTTGGTTCGACTATGAGAAGGCATATATGATGAACAAAGCATCGTATTATCGGTTTCCTCAAACAAATTTTGCGACTGCGAAGTGTCACATCCTTCTTGGATGAAAAATGAGTGCCGATAGACAAAACCACAAGGATTGTGTGGACGACAAAACCACAACTTTTCCTCTTGTGTTTTCTCTTCTATAGTAGATGAAGTGATGAAATGTGAAAATGTTAGGACACCTTCCTACACGTCTTAGCCGCATTTGCACCACATTGTTGCATCTGCTCCTATCTTGTCTCTCCGGTAGCTCTTGTTTCTTCTATCACCGCATGAGGCACATAAATTAAAGAAAGAGGGTGGGAGGGGAATTAAAAACAAAGATCATAAGAAATGATAATTACATTTTCTGGGTCCAGTCGGCCGTGGGGGTAGGTGTTAGAGCCAATGCATTGAGACCGCCTCGGTAGCCAATATTCGTAGTTTTTAGCAGGACTTTGGGAAATAGGAAACTTAAACCATATGTTCAACAAGAAAGTGCTCTCATTATAGGACGGTGAATTTTTGTCTCTCTCAACGGTCCCAAACTTGTATGTCATAATCACTTCATTAAAATATGGCTTTGAATTTAGCACTAATCCCTGAAGTGAAACAAGAACTTGAAGAATGCTAGAGGACAATGGATCCCAAACTTCATTTCCTCTGTCGGTCCCAGAGATGTTCTTTTTTATTTTTAAAATTATCATGTTTCTTATTAATTATTTATAGGAGAAAAAGGATGGTCGTGCACAAACGAGGTCTGATTTGTATATTAAAAGTAAAAAAAGGAAGACAGGAGAAGCTGTTACAGAGATTGCAGCAAAAAATATTGTAAGTGAGTGATTGTAAAGTTTGATTATGTGTTGTACCAAAAGTTTAACTTACAATTTTGCTATTTCTTGATTTCTATGTGTGCAGGAAGAGATGGAAAGGTTAATTCTTCAACAAGATGTTGACCCATCTCATGGGATTCATGATCAAATTGTATATGGAGAGGGTGATATATATAGTCAAGTAATCTCAAAAGAAGAACGGCGTGGGAGGATTCGTGGCCTTGGATTTGGGCCTGCAGTTGGTTGTACTAGTGGTTCATCATCAAAATCTACTTATTCGGACTTAATGGAACAACATATGAATGATGCAAATACTATCAAGTCTTTACAAGAAAAGATATTGCAACATGAGAAAGAGAGGGCTGAAGAAAAAAAAGAGAGGGATGAAGAAAAAAAAGAGAGGGCCGAAGAAAAAAAAGCGATGGAAGAAGAACGAAAAGAGATTTTTGCTCGACTTAAAATGATCGAACAATTTTTTCCTCAAGTGGTAAATTTAAATAGTTTTTTTATCAAACTTATTCAATGCTCATTTTGAATGTATTCTTATATATATATATATATATTGCATAATTTTGATCATGGCTCAAGGGATGAGGCTTCTCCGGGTATACAAACAAAATCATCATGTGCAAGCCACCATGAAGGACATAACGAAGGGAATTAGTGACTTTTTCTTTTTCTATTCCATCACTGTAAAACTATGCTTGACGGTTACTTTACTTTGGATATTTTGGTGTAAACTCTTATTTGATTAGGTGAATCAAATTTAAGTGTTATGAATTTGATGAAATGTAACTTATTTTTAATATTGTCGTTATTTTTGGCGATTTTGAAAATTATATATACTGGCATATAATAGAAATTTATGCGTTACAGCATACCAGAATAGCAATCTATGCCACCTTAAATGTTATCTATACTGGCATTTTAGAACAGCCGCCATAAAGGTGTTCTTTGCAGGCGTTTCAGAATCACCGCCATATAGGTGTATATGCTGGCGTTTCAGAAACGCCGGCATATAGTGGCTTTATGCCGGCATTTTTATTCGTCGCCATAGACTGGCTTTATGCCGGCGTTGTTTATTCGCCGCCATAGATCAGATCTATGCCGGCGTTTTATGGACGTTGGCATAAGTAAACCTATACCGGCGTTTTTTTGAACGCCGAGAAAGTTCCACACTATACCGGCAAACCGTAAAAAACGTCGCCGTATATCTATGGCGACGCTTCTATGGTGTCGTTCATGGAAAACGTCGGGATTTAGCTATGCCGGCGTTTTGGTACGGTATGGCGGCGATATGTGAACGCCACCACAGGACTGGTATTCTGTAGTGAGTAGCGTGCCCAAAATTTTTAGTCTCACTTCAAAACCCAATAAATTTGGATATACAAGTCCAATAGACTTTAAATTGGTCTCAAAATATAGATAATTAAGTTAGGAATATAGCCCAATTTATCTTATTTAATTTAATTAAGAATCTAAAAAGTTATAGTCAAAATAGTAGGCAAAGCACCTATATGACTTTTGTGATCAAAAGAACCTTCAAAGTCAAACAAATCTTAAAAATTCAAAAATGAAGGGAAAAAATGGGGCATGTGGTAGATAATAAGAGGACAAGAAATTAATGATTTAAAAAAGAAAAATGTAGGGAATAAAATAAGGTCTTAAGGACAAAAACTTCGCCTATCACACCTACCACCTACCATCCTTGCCTTATATAAGGAGTGTCTTTGCCTCCCCTTTTAATGCACAAGTTCCTTCAAGTCATACCACGAAATTCTCTCTACAAACACTTCCTAAAGCTCTTCTAACACCACAAATACTTACTTAAACTCTCTTTTGTTTTTGGTACTTACGAAGCGTCGAGGTTCTACGAAAGGTAATATTCAAGATTGTGAAGTTATTTATTATTTATAATATAATATATGATTGGTTTTACCACCTCATATATACTATATATATGGTTGGTTTTACCACATCATACATATTATTTATATGGTTGGTTTTACCACCTCACCTATGTTATTTATATGGTTGGTTATATCACCTCATATATACATATATGGTTGGCCTTGCCACCTTATATATATACATATGTAATTATTTTAAATTATGTTATTTTTATTATAGCATTTTCATTATATAATTAAAGTGTAAAGATGAGAATATTAACTTAATGTTTTTATTTTAAAGGTTTTAGAAAGCGGAGAATCGTAAAAAATAACTTCCATAATGAATTTTCTCGACAATTTTTAATGTGTCAACCTTACAACTGTAGAGTCTAAGGACTTTGCAAGTCCCACATCGGCTGGGGAAGAGAATGAAGTGTGCATTTTAAGAGGGCGTGGAGACCTCTCCTGGCACGAGGCCTTTTGGGGTGCCTATGTGGCACTGCCAAGAACAAAACTAGGGATTAGGCTTGGGCCCTGAACCGAACAATATCTTGTTACGGGGGACTTGGGGCATTTGATGGTATCAAAGCTGGGGACCGGGTCGGTGTTCCATTGTCCCACGGGGACGTGAGCCTCCTAAAGGGGGTGGATTGTGGAGTCTGAGGACTTTGTAAGTCCACATCGGCTAGGGAGGAGAACGAAACGTGCCTCTTAAGAGGGCGTAGAGATCTCTCCTAGAACGAGGCCTTTTGGGGTGCCTATGTGGTATTGCCAAGAACAAAACCGAGGATTGGGCTTGGGCTCTGAACCGGACAATATCGTGCTATGAGGGACTTGGGCTGTTACAACAACTACTTGATCGGTAATTCGTAAGTGTATGAATCGTGACAAGTAATAAAGTGGATTTTAAATCTGATTGTCGAACCCAAGGGAAGAATGGAGAATTTGAAAATTTTAAACTAGCTTAGAAGGTGATTTTGGTTGGAATGATATAAACATGAAACTAAATTTAAACGATTGCTTTAGGAGATGTGAGAGACGGAAAACACTTTTTAGAGTAGAGAGAAATTCAATTTATGAAGGAGATTGAAGTTAATATTTGGTTTGGTGTATTTTTCAAAAAATTATGTCTTTGTTTAATCTAATTTTTTCCTTGCGATCATTGCTTAATACCCAACCTTTAATGCATGAATTAACCTTTTCTAAATGCCATAATTCTATGTACACCCTAGTATGAGGGACAAGTGACCTTTTAAGTTTTGAGTTGTTTAGTTTAGAGCTAGCATGACACCCACTCTTAACTTGGTATCATAGATTTTACATTGACTTTCACAAATTATGTAATCTCTAGTTTAATTATCTTGATTTTCAAGTAATTATGTTTCATTTTTCAATCCTTCACATAAACACCTATGATAATAAAATGAAGTGGTTAAGTTCATTTTATGTTTCAAACCTAAGATTTTTAATACACTCACAAGGTGAAAAAGATTAAAATAAAACATTACAATTTTAATCTATTGCATCAAACTCCATCCTAACCCCAATCAATGGTTTTTAAGCTGTTATAGTTTGTTTAAAGATAAAAGAATTACAACACATGGATTTATAAGAATACAAAAAGAATTGCTTGCCTATTTTAACCAAGAATTTCCAATGTTGATATTTTTTTCCAAGTGGAAGGCCTGTCATTACTGGTTTTCGTCCAGGCCGTAACCGAATGATGAAATGTCTGGGTCGCCACCAACCGTTTTTGGGATGCGATTGGTCACCTAAAATGTGAGTAGTCTACATTACCAAGATAAAGGTTCGGGGGTTGGTAATGTGTAGGGAGGGATTATCACCCTTACAATGCCCTTTCGGTACCTATCTTAGAAAGAAGAGGTTTCTATTTGTTTTCACTATTTTGACTGAGTTAAGGCACTGTTATTTTCCTAAAAAGTCTATGCTTTTTATTTAGTTAAGTTATTTGTCAAAGTTATGATTAAAATTGCTTTATTCTAAGCTTAGGAAATCCTAAAATTTTTGTTTTACTTTTTGTTTAAAGTGGAAAATGAAATCCTAAGATTTTGGTTTTTTATATATTTTTGTTGAAAACATTTTTTTTGGTTGCTTTAATTGTTTTTACCCTTTTTTTGTTTTTGTTTGTTTTTTGTTTGTTTTTTGTTTGTTTTTTTAGAGAAAAACATGTTATTTATTTATTTTTGTTTTAGAGAAAATATACATATCAAAATAAATGTAAAGTGTGTGGTTATGACATTAGTCCCACTTTCTTTTTCCCTAAGGATAAGACATCACACTTTCTTTTTCCTCGAGGTAGCCAGGATTACTCTTCCCGCTATCCATATGTTCCAGCCCAACCTCACGGCGGGTAAGTCGGGTAAGTGCTCCAACCCATCCAAAATGAGTCCCTCTTATCTTTGTACACTTGTTTATACACAAACAATGCACAAAGAGGGGCAGCGTTGGATCTCATTTTGTCCGGGTTGGACATACTAACCCCATTTTATATATTTATCTGCTCATGCCATATATCTTGTAAATAAGTCTAAGGAAGCCCAAAGTTTAGAACCTCTACTACAAGCCTCTGAAGTGCCCCAAGACCAACACCAGGTGATGGAGGAGGAAATTTGGAGACTAAGGCACTTGACCGAGCTTAGTTCTGAGTTAGCATGAAGAAGTTATGGCCAAAACAATATGCGACAGAAAAAGTCAAACTTACCAAAAGACGATCAATGCCCTTGGTCAAAGGGCCCAGAAATGTGATCATGCAAGATTCTCCAAAATGACTATTTAGGCGAAGATGGGGCTTCCCAAACAATCCCCAAAAGTTCGTCCATTTTGGCATTTTGGGTGGGGGTAAAAGGATAATTAAAAGTTAAAAAAAGAAGAAAAATGGTCAAATCCGGAGCATCATAGTCAAATCTGGAACATCGTGGTCAACTCTGAGACATCACAGATCCGAACTAAGCGGGAGTAAGGATCTGAGCCATCACTGATCCGGACTAAGCTTCCACTGACACGAAATAAGGATCCGAGCCTTGCATTGATCCGAACTAAACTTCCACTGACACGGAGTAAGGATCCAAGCCTTCCATTGGTCCGGACTAAGCTTTCACTGAAACGGAGTAAGGATCCGAGCCTTCCATTGATCCGGACTAAGCTTCCACTGACACGGAGTAAGGATCCAAGCCTTATATTGGTCCGGACTAAGCTTCCACTGACACGGAGTAAGGATCCTAGCCTTCCATTGATCCGGACTAAGCTTCCACTGACACAGAGTAAGCTCCAATTGTCCGAAATAGCCTTCCATTGATTAGGATCCGAGCCTCTACCGACCTTCGACCCTGGCAACACTTCGACCCTCTGACCATTGACCTTCGCTGTTTGGCTGTATTTCCGCGGACACTTTCCTGTGCAGTCACAAGACACGTTTTTTTGTGTGTTGGCCATTTAACAGCTGTTTTTCAATGCATGTGTGCTAATAAAAACTTAAAAAAGGACAATCATGAGTTGCACAGATTGCCATTCCTTTCGACAAAAGGCAGAATCTGGAAATAGAAAATGCTAACATTAATAATACAGCATTAAATGCAGCAATTAATGGGGTGCGGCCAACCTCTTTAAAAGGAAGACCTATCCAGGCGAAAAAGGGAGAGGATTACGCCTAAGCTCTTTCCCTTTGCACAGAATCATGCCCAGGAGGACGCCCAAGCTTATACCCAAGAACACCCAGAGTTTTTATGCCCAAGAGTTAAGCCCAATCTCTTTTTTTTACGAGCCTTTCCAAAAAACTGCCCCCTTTCTAACTCCTCTTTCCTGAATATCCCGTTCCAGCTCTCTTTTTCCCAGCAAAAAGAAAAAACACTAAAATAACTCCAATTCTGCCCCCATTCTTTCTTACGTCTCCATCACAAAAACAAAAACAAAAAATACATTTACTTTTCATTCCCCTATTTCTTATGCCCACTCTTCTTATGTCCAGCCACCCAAAAAAAATCTAGTGCAAATTCAATTTGAGTTTGACAAATCTCACTGCCAGATTTGTTAGTTCTATTTTCAAGCAGGCAACTATCGGTGCGGACGGGACGGTTCAAATGGACAACCTGGAGTTGAAGCCTAAAGTTGGTTTAGTTAATTTGTCTTTGTTTATTTATTAATTTTAGTTTATTTATATGTAGACTCGATGTAATGTTTAGTATTTTCCTGTTTTTTATGTCGTTGGTATATATTGTATTTTCCTTTTCTATGATTGTTGTAATATGTACAGTATAGTAAAGACAAAATGAAAAAAGAGAGCAAAGAAAAAAATAAAAAAAAATAAAAAAAGAGTAAGTTGTTATTTAATTTGTGGATGTCACAACTACACACTTCACATTTATTTTGATATATGTGTTTTCTCTAAAATAAAAAAAAGTAAAAAAATATGCTTTTCTCTCGAAAAAAACAAAAAAAAGGATAAAAGCAATTAAAATAACCAATTTTTTTTCAACAAAAATACAAAAAAAAACCAAAATTTTAGGATTTCATTTTCCACTTTAAACAAAAAGTAAAGCAAACTTTTAGGATTTTCTAAACTTAGAATAAAACAATTTTAATCATAACTTTGACAAACAACTTAATTAAATAAAAATCATAGACTTCTTAGGAAAACAACGAGGCCTTAACCCAGTTAAAATAGTGAAAATAAATAGAAACCTCCTCCTACTAACATAGGTATCGAAGGGGCGTTGTAGGGGTGCTAATCCTTCCCTACATGTAACCAACCTCCGAACCCTTATCTGGTAATGTAGACCACTCACATTTTAGGTGACCAATTGCACCCCAAAAATAATTAGTGGCGACTCAGTACATTTCATCACTCGGTTGCGGCCTGGACGAAAACAGGTGATGACACCAAACATCAATCTAATACATAGCTCATGGATTCAAGGTGTGAGGACCAGTGTCCTAGTTCAGAGAGTTAGAGGGAGGTGCCTTATGGTGCTAAAATTCTGGCTTTTATGAGTTTTCTAGTATTTTGGAGTGAGCAAAGGAGGATCATGGTCAAATCTGGATCATCGTGGTCAAATCCGGAGCATGAGTAAGGATCCGAGCGATCCCTTAGCATGGAGTAAGGATCCAAGTGATCCCTTGGCACGGAGTAAGGATTCAAGCAATCCCTTAGCATGGAGTAAGAATCCGAGTGATCCCTTAGCATAGAGTAAGGATTCGAGCGATCCCTTGGCACAGAGTAAGGATCCGAGCGATCCCTTAGCACGGAGCAAGACTTGGTAGTGTGGAGTAATCCGTCACGTTACTAGCTCAGATTGATCCGCAACATCAGTGATCCGGTGTAGTGGAGGTCGACACGAGGTCGACGTGTGTTCTGAGTCACGTCGACCTAGTGCAGCATGTTCTCTTTGATATATATATATATATATATATTCTATATTTTTCAGGAGAAGGAAAAAACCCAAGTCGCTTGTCACACTTTTGGAGGAGAGAGAGAGAGAGAGAGAGACAGAGAGAGAGAGAGAGAATGTGGTGTGGAAGGTGGAAATCGAATACTTGGGTCAAGAACGCGAAGTGCAAGCTTCCAATTCATTTTTCTAGCGAGAGGTAGGTGGTTTTGTCTCCTGGAATCGATTTCTATGGTTGTAAAAAGTTATAACATTGAAATTCCAAACTCTGTTTAATATGATGATTTTGGGGAGATTGTATTGTGATATGTGGATTTGAGATACATATATAGGTGTATATATATGCGTGTATATTGTGTCGTAATATATATGTTGGACAAACCCAGAATTTGGATGATATTGATAAAACCATATGTAATTTGATTTGAGATCTTTCAATGTAAATTCTAACATGTTGCAGAAGATCAACGTTAATCTGGATCTTCACTCGTGAGTACAAAGTTAAGGATAGGATACATAATCCTGATCCGGACCAACGTAAGTGTCGTCAATCAACTTGGTATATAACCAAGTCATTACAAGATACGGAGTAAGGATTATTAGCATGGATTAAGCACTTAAAGATATGGACTAAGGAATCCGGGTCTTACACTCAAATGGACTAAGAATCCTAGTCTACAACTCGCACGGAGTAAGAGGAAAATATGCGAATAAAGAGCTAAGTCTTCCACTCACGCGGATTATGGACAAGAAGATGCGGAGTAAGGAATCCGAATCTTTCATTCATGCGGAGTAAGGAAGGACTTGTGTGGAATAAGGACCTGAGTCTTTTGTTCGCATGGAGTAAGGAAAAGAGAAGTGGAGTAAGGAATCCGAACCTTTACTCAAGTGAAGTAAGGATGCGCTAACACAGAGTAAGCCGTCCGAACCTCATACTCGCACGGAGTAAGGAAGCGCTGACACGGAATAAGGATTCAAGTATTAAATTGACACAGAGTAAGTAACCATTGACATAGAATAAGGATCCGAGCTTCATTAACATGGAGTAATGAACCTTACAACGGATTAAGATAACACTGCTCTAATTAATCAACTCTACATTCAAAGTCATCAGCTTGTTGTGTCCCGATATAAGAAAGACCCATTGAATATCTAAATCATCTTACACGTGGATCACACGGAGGTGTGAACAAAGCCTTAAATGCAATTGGGATCACGTGAAGAAATTCAATAGGTTTACAGTTCCAATATTTTGAGCTCCACATCCGTAGCAAATAAAGCAGAGGTATTTTCCGAGAAGATCTTTAATGCTACACGGTGCTCAAAAAATCCTATTCCAAGAATGTTTCCTAGGGATGTCTATATATACTAAGTCTTGTATATTTTCATTGTGTGCGTACATATGAAAGAGCTTAGAGGATTTGATTTTGGCTAGTGTGTATGTTATTGTAAAAGCATACATCAGAAACGTAAGTGAGATACTCTTTTAGTAAATCCAAAAGCTTGTAATCAGCTTTAATTTGCTATAATTTATTGTAATTATTTTGTGATAATAATACAAATTATTTCCATTATCTGGTTGTCTTTCGCATTGATTTTATCTTTAACCAGATTAAGTGTTACGCCAAAAAGAGTGAGAAGAGTTTTTCAAAAGCATATTCACCCCCCCCTCTAGGCTTTCCTGGGACCAACAATATATATATATAAATATATATATGTGGGTGCTTTGTGTTGTGAAACACGAAATAGAGCTGTAGAACTATATAAAGGTGCGTTATGAATTTGGGTGCATAAGTGTGAACTGTTGTTCTCTAATAGAGATATTTCATGAGATATTTGTGTGTTTGCTATTATGCTTAGGTGTGTGAAATCGAGGTCCCATTGAGGAGACGGTCCAAGAGTGGACTCGAGATATCGAGGTCCCACCGAGGGGACAAGTCTTGGATTGGACATGAGATATTGAGGTTCCATTAAGGGAACAGTCCTAGGATGAACATGAGCCGTTGAGGTCCCATTGAGCGGATGGTCCAAGAGTGGACCCGAGTATTTAGGTTCCATTGAGGGAACCACCTGTGAATCCTTTGTATGTGTCACGCCCCGAATTCCAGGGAACCCGGAACCGGGTACATGACTTCTCCTTGCCCGCACCCGATAGGTCAAGGGGTTGGTGACTAGCACCAAAGGAGACTACACCGCGGGCCTGTCTCAAATATGCAACCCTATACAATCATACATCAAGGGTAATCCCGTACTTTCCCATATATCATCATGCATACAATGAGTCAAACAACATCATACGGACATCACATCACAAACAAGATGCAAATACAATTGTCCACGGACCCATGTCCGGGATATCACATAAAACAATACAGAATATAATCTTGTATCATACATCAGAGTAGTGGGCGTCCTCCTGAAAGAAAGTCCTCCACTAGTCTCGGGTTACACCTGAAAAAGGTAAACAACAAGTAGGGGTGAGCGACAAGCTCAGTAGGTGACCCCAACACTCCACATCATGCAAACATATAAGTCTATACTACATGCTCTGTGTACTCATGCACTGTGTAGTGTGCACAATCATCAGGACTCAGCCTGCAACAAACATCAGGACCCAACTTGCCCACACAGGACAGCTTGTCCACGATCCTCCACGGGATCCTAACTCAGGGCATTCAGCCCTAGCTTCACGAGCTCAACGGCTCCACTGAGGCCTTAGCCTGTCCATAACGCAATATGCCCGGCCACAGTCGCCACACAGGCCTGCCATCGGCGCATATGCCTGCCACGTCAACCACATAGCACCATCGGTGCATCACGGTGAGAACCCAACAAGTCATGGAACCCAAGTCCCAAATCCACAACCAACATACCAACACCAATATGGTTTAAGATGTACAACACTCCCTTTAACCGGAGCCGGTCTTTACAAGTCGATCCTCATTCCTTGACTAAGGAAGGAGATACCCATAGGAGTTGTTTTCTTGAAATAAAAAGTCCCGACATTGGGTCTCGATAGCATAACTAAGATAATCTAATTTTTGGGGATTTTTCCGAGATATCTCACCCCAATTTCCAAAAATTCTGTCACGCCCCGGATTTCTAACCCGAGGAAACCGGTACGTGACTCCCCTTTTACCCACACGGAGGGCAAAGGGGTAAGGATACAAATCAAGAATTTAGCATTTTAAAACTTTCACAATACATTCAAGAAAAAATAAAGTCCATCAAAGCCGTCCACAAACCAATAACAAAGTCGGTCTTTATTACAAAGTCCTCTGTTTAATCCATCCCCATTGGGGTTACATCGGTTCCCATAAAAAAAAAACATACGAGAAAGTAAATAAGGTCCTCCACCTTGGTGTATCCACCTAACGCCTGTAAGTTCCTGGAAAACAAACAAACACGGTAGGAGGGGTGAGCAACCACACGGCTCGGTAGGGATCATGTCTCCTCAACCCATCCCATGTTCCTAGCATCTACATGCCATGTGTACAAGTGCGGTGTTGTGTTACAACAATTTCAACAAACATAATAACAACCACATCAACAATTTACAATCCTCCACCGCCACACAAGGCTAACACTTTAACCACAAGTGATTTAACCGCCTCTTCAGGCCAAGTGATTTAACCGCCTCTTCAGGCCAAGTGATTTAACCGCCTCTTCAGGCCAAGTGATTTAACCGCCTCTTCAGGCCAAGTACCACAGTCAAGCACACAACACACATGGTCACACAAGCATACAACCAAACACTTGGTGAGCACCCGTTCACAAGCGCACAAACCCAACCATTCAGGCCATAGAGCAAACATCCAAGATACATACATACACTAAACCACAAGTCCAGTCACACGGACATATTACCAAACACTTAATGGGCATATACACACAACTAAGTTCACACAGGCATTTCATCAAACATGCAAGCAGGCATGTCGTACGAGCATTTTAACAAACACCAGAAACACCAAAATCGCCATTGAAGGCCAACATTCATATAGGAGGTCACACCTATATGAATTTACATATAAATAATATAATATTCTGCCCTAGGACCCTAGGACAGAGGAGGATTTAGGAAGAACAGAATCCCTACCTCAAGGAAAACGCAACAACACAAAGAACGGTCCGATCCCAAGCCGAACGCCGTCCACCCACGAAGCACCGACCACCCACGCAAGACGCCCGCGGCAAACCAGGAGCTCTCCTTCCCTCTCTCTCTCTCTGCGACGGCCGGTGAAGCAACAAACCCTAAACCTAAAACAGAGGGACTCCTCCTCCTTATATAGACAACACAACATCAAAACGACGTAGTTTTGATTAAGTGAATCCCAGGATCAAAACGACGTAGTTTTGATCACACAAGTTACCACCTTTCCGCACCCATATAGGCCAAAATACTCAGAATTTCAACATGGTCCTTTGGAGAAAGTTCCTTAGAATGACAAAACCAAGGGAACCATGCAAAAAATATGGCTGCACGCCAATTTGCACGTGAATTCCCAATTCACGTGCAACTCCATATGAACTCCAAATGCTCTCAAACTTCACCCCTAGCCTCCTTGCATCATTTGGAAGACAATTACACTTGCACGTGAATTGGACCCATATCACGTGCACCTCACATACATGTCCATTTGGCCTGAAACTTCGTGGTAGATAGAGGACATCATTCTAAGCATCTTTCCTTTTGCACGTGAATTCATTGGAGTCCATTTACTAGGTCAAAATCTAGAAAAACTCTACTCGGGAGGCAAACCCGACTAACTCAAGGTACGGGTCCTTACATCCTCTCCCCCTTAAGACTTTTCGTCCTCGAAAAGAAATGACATAAGAGGAAAACAAACACAAGCTACCCATTTGCCACACGGCGAGCCACAACACCCAACTGGGTCATACACCACACACAAAGACAACGGCACATAACAAGACCACCATAATCCATAACCACAATAATGCACATAACACATGTCCACATGGCACGAATACACATCTCAAGGCACATCACAAATAAGAACACATGTCTTTAAAAGACAATACAAATACATCAACTAATACAAGAAAACACATCACAAGAAAACATCACTATCCATCCCTTGGCCAACACCACCTCCCACGCTTAAGATTGTTCATCCTCGAACAAGTCCGGGTCTTGCTCACGCATCACGGACTCACGTTCCCATGTCTCCTCCTCAATACCACGGTGTTGCCACAGCACGTGAACCAAAGGAATAGCACGACCACGCAATAGCTTCTCTCGCCGATCTAGGATACGGATAGGGGCCTCAATGACGGACATGTCATCCTCAATGTCCAACGTCCCCCAATCAATCACGTGAGTGGGGTCAGGGTGATACTTCCGCAACTGGGACACGTGAAACACGTTGTGCACTCGACTCAGCCGCGGTGGTAACGCTAACCGGTAGGCCACAGGCCCTACACGATCCAGAATCTCAAAAGGACCAATAAACCGCGGAGATAGCTTGGAACCTCGCCCAAACCGTCGATGTCCACGACGTGGAGAGACACGAAGGAACACATGATCACCAACAGAAAACTCCAAAGGTCGCCGTCGCTGATCCGCATAAGATTTCGCCGACTCGAGCCGCCAACAAACGCCGACGAATCAACTTGACCTTCTCGGTAGCCTCTTGAACCAACTCGGTCCCAAGAGAGCTGTCTCCCCCAACTCGGTCCAACACAAAGGGGATCGACACGGCCGTCCATACAACGCCTCAAAAGGAGCCATCCCAATGGATGCCTGATAAGCGTTGTTGTAGGCAAACTCCACCAAAGGAAGGTGAGTTGCCCACGAACCCCCAAAATCTAGCACACAAGCCCTCAACATGTCCTCCATGGTCCGATTCGTCCGCTCGCCCGACCGTCGGTCTCAGGGTGAAAGGCTGTACTCGGGTGAAGCTTGGTCCCCATAGCCTCCTGCAAACCTGCCCAGAAACGGGAAGTGAACCTCGAATCCCGGTCTCGAGACAACCGATGAGGGTACGCCATGCGGTCTCACAATCTCGTTCATGTACAAGCGACTCAAGGTCCCAATAGAGTCCCGCTCGCGAACAGCCAGGAAATGGGCCGACTTTGTGAGTCGATTCACAATTACCCAAATCATATCCTTCCTCCCAGGTGGTGGGTGGAAGACCGGTCACAAAATCCATCGCTATATGGTCCCACTTCCACTCCGCTATGGGCAAGGGCCGTAACATGCCCGCCGGTCGCTGATGCTCGGCCTTCACCCGCCGACACGTGAGGCACCGCGAAACAAAGGCAGCTACATCGCGTTTCATCCCAGGCCACCAAAAATGTCCGCGAGCGCATGGTACATCTTTGTACCCCCCTGGATGCACAAGAACTCTAGGCCAGGTGAAACTCCCTCATCACCTCATCCCTGAGGGAAGAAGCCACGACCAACCGCCCCTGAAATGACAACTCATGCTCGGGACCCTCTCGTCCGGTCCCCGGATAGCTCCCCGGCCTCAATACGGGCACGGAGAACCTCACACTCAATGTCACCCAGTGTTCCTCCCGGACGCGCTGGTACAACTCGGCACTACCACCAAAGGACTCAGGATCGTCCCACCATCACGAACAACAGCGGCACCGCAACGTCGCCAACCGCTCCATCGCCTTCCACTCTCTCACGGCCACCTCAGCTTTCCCTTTTCTGCTCAATGCATCGCCCACAACATTACCCTTGCCCCGGGTATAGGCAAGAGTAAAGTCAAAGGTCCGCAAATACTCCACCCATCTCCTTTGCCTCAAATTCGAGTCCTTCGAGTAAAGATGTCATCAAGGCTCTTGTGATCTGAGAACACCACAAACTTTTCCCCCCAAGAGGTAGTGCTGCCAACTCTTCAGGGCGAAGATGACAGCAGCTAACTCAAGGTCATGAGTAGGATAATTCTGCTCATGAGGCTTCACTTGCCTCGACCCAAAAGCTACCACACTGTGCTCCCGCATAAGCACACACCCCAAACCAACCCCGGACGCATCACAATACACCTCATACGGAATATCCTCCCTAGGCAACCTTAACACAGGTGCGGTGGTCAAACGGGTTTTGAGAGTCTCAAACGCCCGCCGGCACTTATCGGTCCAATCAAACTTCACGCCCTTCCGAGTCAACGCCGTCATAGGGGCCGCCAAACGGGAGAACCCTTCTACAAAACGACGATAGTACCCCGCCAAACCAAGAAAACTACGGATCTCAAAAACGTTGGTTGGCCTCGCCCATGATGCCACGGCCTCAATCTTGGCCGGGTCCACCCTAACTCCCTCACTGACACCACATGGCCAAGAAAGTGAACCTCCTGCAGCCAAAACTCACACTTGCTAAACTTAGCAAACAAGTTGCTGGTCCCTCAAGGTTTGCAACATCTGTTGCCAAGTGCTCCACATGTTCCTTCTCGGTCTTGGAATACACCAAGATATCGTCGATAAACACCACCACGAACGAGTCTAAGTATGGGGCAAAGACTTGGTTCATCAAATGCATGAACACTGCTGGCGCATTAGTGAGCCCGAAAGGCATCACTACCCACTCATAATGCCCATACCTGCACCGAAAAGCCGTCTTAGGGATGTCCTCCTCCCTAACCCTGAGCTGGTGATACCCCGACCGTAAATCTATTTTGGAAAACCACTGGGCCCCACTCAATTGGTCAAACGGGTCATCTATCCGTGGCAACGGGTATTTGTTCTTCACCGTCACTTGAATTCGGCTTCCTGTAGTCGATGCAGAGACGTAGTGTACCATCGTCCTTCTTCGCAAAGAGCACCGGAGCACCCCAAGGTGAGGTACTCGGTCCGATATACCCCTGGCCCACCAACTCCTCGATTTGCCTCTCGAAGCTCCCTCAACTCACTTGGCCCCATACGATACGCTACTTGGGAAATCGGACCCGTCCCCGGTACCAACTCAATGGTGAACTCCACACTCCTCTTAGGTGGCAAACTCCTCAACTGCTCAGGAAAAACATCCTGAAATTGGTCCACAACAGCTGGGCCACACCCTCTTTTCCACCTTACCCTCCTCGGCAAAAGGTCAAGGCTGCTAACCTGTGGGTAATGGCACCCCACCGGTCTAACACTGGCCCGGCCCGACTCGCCTCACAATCCCACTCCCCCTGCAGGGTGCAAGAGGTCCCCTGCAGGTGTCACGAAGGTCACACGCCGCCGATAACAATCTATCTTGGCCTGGAAAGCCATAAGCCAATCCATACCCAAGATCGGGTCAAACGTTCTCAAAGGCATCACATGCAAGTCAAAACTCGGCTCCACCTCGCCTATGGTTAACACACGATCACGACACACTCGCCGTACCTCAATCATGCCTCCTACCTGGAGACTCCACAACTAGGGGCCTCGCGGCCTCCACACGAGCTAACCCCAAGCCGTCTATTACAAGCTCGGCAACAAACGAACATGATGCACCCGTATCGAAAAGAACGAAGCTAAGGTACGGGAGATCAAGAGGGTACCTCTAACTACCGATGGTCTGCTCCACCCTCGGGCTGTGGGGGTGGTAGCTCGGCCTCCTCCTGGTATGTCGCCTCCAGGCGCAAACACCCTCCCTTGGCCCGTGCCACCGGTCGGCTCACTCCCTGGACGCTTCCCGCTAAGGTTGCCTCCGGCCTCGGTCTGCTGCCGCTCCGGCCTCCCCTGGGGTCGGGTCCGACTAGATCCTGCCTGGTGGCCTGCCACCGACGAGCTGGTCTCTCAGTTTGGTGCACGGAAGCTAGCATCACTCCTCACGCCGGATGCCGCGCCCCCTGTTCCCCTGTTGCCACTCCCGCAAACCCGGCGCAAATGACCCTCTCGTCCACGGTTGTTGCATCGCCGGTCCTTCTTGGGGCACTCCCCTTTGAAGTGACCCTGCTCTCCACAGCGCAGGGCATCCGCTCGGTAGACTCCCGGATGGACCACCCTGTCTTCCGCCGCCAAAGGTGAACCTCCCAGGGTTCACGGATGTCCGACCCCGATCGCGAAAAGAACCGCTATCCCTCTCCTCCGTCTTGAGCCTCTTGGACCCTGCATCTCGATCAGGCCCACTCTGCAATGGGCGCCCCTGATGGGCCTGCCTCCCATCATCCAGTTCTCTCTCCGCTATACGGGCCGTCTCCACGGCCTCGGCATAGGTCCTCAGCGTAGAATCGCCACCCTCTCCCTAAGGGCTGGCTTGAGACCCAAGGTGAACTTGTGGGCCTTCAGGTCCTCCCTTACCACCGTCTCGGGGGCAAACCTACTCAATCTCCGGAACTCCCGCTCATACTCGGTACCGTCTTGGATCCCTGCTTAAGCTGCCAAATTCTTCCCTCTTCTCGCCATCTCACCGATTCCGGGAAGAACTCATCTTGGAAGAGTTGCAAGAACTCCTCCCAAAACATGAGTTGCACCGCACGGCTCCCCGCAACACTCGTCCACCACTCCAAAGCGTCCCCCTCCAGCTGCCGAATTGCCGGGCCGCACCTTATCCTCCTCCCGGGGCAGGAGAAAGGAGAACACATGCTCAATCTGCCTCAACCACCGCTCGGCTACCACAGGATCTTCCCCCCCTTTAAATCGCGGAGGTTGTTCCTTTCGGAACCGTGTCACCACGTCATCCTCGCACGGGTCGGTACACCACCCGGCGAACTCTCACGCTCACGAGGCGGCTCTCCTACTAGTGGTGGTGGTGGTGGCACCACCGTTGTGCTGCCATCTCACGGCGCACCTCCTCCCGAACGTCCTGCCGGAGTCCCTCCCGTAGCTCTCGTACCTCCGGCCGGATGCCTTCTTGTAGCCGTGCCAGGTAACAACGCATGTCCTCCAACGGATGGTCCCGCACCCGGACCCTCATGGGCAGATGACTCATCGGCCACCGCCCCGGACGCATGTGTCACTCTCCTCGGTGGCATTCTTACTACATGAAGTAAGATGCACAAACGTCGAACGCGTTTGACTACTAACAAGTTGACTACCTCTACCCCATTATCAAGTCAAGCCGTACACGGCATTACACACATTTTAACCATTGCATCAATCAATATTGCACACAAAGACACCACATTGTAGTCATACCCAAGGCATTCCAAGAATATTCGAGTTGCACGTTCACACATAATCATGTTATGCACATCCTTCACACATGACAACAAATGCAACTAGTGCCCTAATGCCAATGCATGCAAATCCTACCACAAGACTGGACTACCCTAAGTACACCTTGGAGGCTCAAAGAGGACCATGTTGATCAGGCATGTCCCTCCAGGCTCCTCCAAAAGACTCAAGATAACCAAGTCCGCCCACTACCCTAGGCCAACTAGACCATGCTCGATACCATATTGTCACGCCCCGGATTTCCAACCCGAGGAAACCGGTATGTGACTCCCCTTTTACCCACACGGAGGGCAAAGGGGTAAGGATACAAATCAAGAATTTAGCATTTTAAAACTTTCACAATACATTCAAGAAAAAATAAAGTCCATCAAAGCCGTCCACAAACCAATAACAAAGTCGGTCTTTATTACAAAGTCCTCTGTTTAATCCATCCCCATTGGGGTTACATCGATTCCCATAAAAAAAAAACATACAAGAAAGTAAATAAGGTCCTCCACCTTGGTGTATCCACCTAACGCCTGTAAGTTCCTGGAAAACAAACAAACACGGTAGGAGGGGTGAGTAACCACAGCTCGGTAGGGATCATGTCTCCCCAACCCATCCCATGTTCCTAGCATCTACATGCCATGTGTACAAGTGCGGTGTTGTGTTACAACAATTTCAACAAACATAATAACAACCACATCAACAATTTACAATCCTCCACTGCCACACAAGCTAACACTTTAACCACAAGTGATTTAACCGCCTCTTCAGGCCAAGTGATTTAACCGCCTCTTCAGGCCAAGTGATTTAACCGCCTCTTCAGGCCAAGTGATTTAACCGCCTCTTCAGGCCAAGTACCACAATCAAGCACACAACACACATGGTCACACAAGCATACAACCAAACACTTGGTGAGCACCCGTTCACAAGCGCACAAACCCAACCATTCAGGCCATAGAGCAAACATCCAAGATACATACATACACTAAACCACAAGTCCAGTCACACGGACATATTACCAAACACTTAATGGGCATATACACACAGCTAAGTTCACACAGGCATTTCATCAAACATGCAGCGGGCATGTCGTACGCATTTTAACAAACACCAGAAACACCAAAATCGCCATTAAGGCCAACATTCATATAGGAGGTCACACCTATATGAATTTACATATAAATAATATAATATTCCGCCCTAGGACCCTAGGACAGGAGGAGGATTTAGGAAGAACGGAATCCCTACCTCAAGGAAAACGCAACAACACAAAGAACGGTCCGATCCCAAGCCGAACGCCGTCCACCCACGAAGCACCGACCACCCACGCAAGACGCCCAGGCAAGAACCAGGAGCTCTCCTTCCCTCTCTCTCTCTCTGCGACGGCTGGTGAAGCAACAAACCCTAAACCTAAAACAGAGGGACTCCTCCTCCTTATATAGACAACACAACATCAAAACGACGTAGTTTTGATTAAGTGAATCCCAGGATCAAAACGACGTAGTTTTGATCACACAAGTTACCACCTTTCCGCACCCATATAGGCCAAAATACTCAGAATTTCAACATGGTCCTTTGGAGAAAGTTCCTTAGAATGACAAAACCAAGGGAACCATGCAAAAATATGGCCGCACGCCAATTTGCACGTGAATTCCCAATTCACGTGCAACTCCATATGAACTCCAAATGCTCTCAAACTTCACCCCTAGCCTCCTTGCATCATTTGGAAGACAATTACACTTGCACGTGAATTGGACCCATATCACGTGCACCTCACATACATGTCCATTTGGCCTGAAACTTCGTGGTAGATAGAGGACATCATTCTAAGCATCTTTCCTTTTGCACGTGAATTCATTGGAGTCCATTTACTAGGTCAAAATCTAGAAAAACTCTACTCAGGAGGCAAAACTGACTAACTCAAGGTACGGGTCCTTACAAATTCACCTTTACGAAAAACCTGGATTTTTCCGAGATTTTACACTAAATCCCAATTTTCACATTTTGAAAGAGTGAGAATTAATTTTTCTAGTATTTTTCTTTGAAAGAGTGAGAATTAATTTTTCTAGTATTTTTCTAGTATTTTTCTAAGATAAACTGGGTATTTCGTTATTTACATTGTAACTTAAGTATGAATCTTTTATGGGTTACAATGTAAATAGTCCAGTCCAGTGCAGTTGCACTGGCTCGAAGCTGCAGAATGGTCTGTCTCGTAACTCCAGGACTGCGACTCGTAGCGCGGAACTGTAGCGCGCCTCGGAGACTCGTAGTCAGGTAGCGCGCCTCGAAGACTCAAGCGGGTCTTCGATCTTCGACCTTCGGACTATGAACTACGAACTATGAATCTTCGACCTACGAACCTTCGAACTACGGGTCTACGAACTACGACCCTACGAACTACGAACCTTCAAGCCTTCGACCCAGAACTTCGGATCTTCGTTATTTCGACCCGGTAATTCGCCCAGGGTACTGTTCATCGTCGTTTTTGCCTATTCATCGTCTGGAATCAACCCAGCAACCCCCAGACGCGCACAAACACGCATTCTACGCAACAGACTACGATATCTACCTCAAAAAGCGTCCAGAACGCCTCTAAATCGCACAGATACAGTAGAAACACGCATTAAATTTTAGATTTCCAGAAATCTAGATCTAAATCCAAATTTCCATGGTTGACTTCTCAACCCTCATGGAATATGCAATTAAACAGCCCCAGATCACGGAAACACATATTAAAACTGATATAAAACAGTTCTTAACCACAGATCTTATGCTAAACCATTAGATCTAACCCAAAATTGGATTAACCCAAAACCTAGGGTTCATGCTTAATTTCATAAATCATGACAAATTCGTGCATACCAAGGATAGAATCAAGATAAGAAGTTCAAGAACACCTACTTGGAGTGATTCTTTGAGCTCCACGAACCCAAATCACCCCAAAACGCCAAGGTACCAAGCTGTAAGCTCTCTCTCTCTCTCTCTCTCTCTCTCTCAAACGCACAAACGTGATAACGTAAAGTGAAAGCTTTTTTTTTCCTGCTATTTATATTTCTGCCAGTCATTGACTAATAACCGACCTAGTCAATCATTGACCTAGTCAATAATTGACCTCCAAGGTCCCGAACTCCAAATTGAGTCAAATTATAGTCAAAACGCTCGAAATGATGAGCACGACACTAAATAGATATTATTACACCCAAATGACGCCCAAACGCAAAGTCAACCAATAAACCCCAAAAAATCAATAATCGAGTCAAATGGGGCCCCGACTTGGAATCGGGCCAGGCATATCAAAATGCTCATATTGACGACTACACTACCGTCCAGATAGTTGCATTGCCATAGAATGACTATTTCTCAAAACTACCCAAATACGAGTCTTTACATCCTCCCCACCTTAGGACTTTTTGTCCTCGAAAATAAAACACAAGCCCAAAGGACATAGCAAAATTCAAGCTCAATGTCCCAACAACAAAACATAAAACACGATCACCGATCACACATGTGCAATGCAACTCGCAACAAGCCAAAAGGGTTGACAAAATCCAACAACAACGAGCTAAACCACATCTCAAATAACATATGCAAAACAAATGCATAAAACATAACTCATACCTCAGGGAAGGTCCTCACATCTTCCCCACCTCAGGATTGATCGTCCTCGAACAGTTCAAGATGAAGACCCACATCTGGCTCTCTTTCTCCCAAGTCTGCTCCTCCATGCCTCGGTGTCGCCATAACACCCGAACTAGTGGGATTGTCTTGCCTCGCAAGACTTGGTTCCGCCTGTCCAAAATCTGTGCCGGCATCTCAACAACGGCACCATCATCAACCAAGTCTATCTCGTGATAGTCCAACACATGAGAAGGATCAGGGTGATACCTCCTCAACTGAGACACATCATGTACTCGTGCTAACTCGGTGGCAAAGCTAATCGGTATGCCACTGCGCCCACGGTGGCAACAATCTCAAACGGCCCCACAAAAACGAGGGGAAAGTTTGGATCCACGTCCAAACCTCCGATGCCCTCGACGCGGTGAAACCTGCAAAAACACACGGTCACCCACCTCAAACTGCAAAGGTTGACGCCTTTGATCTGCGTAGGACTTCTACCTACTCTGCATTGTCAACATCCGCTGTCGAATCAGCTGCACTATCTCCGTGGTCTCTCGAACCATATTGGGACCGAGAATCGTTGTCTCTCCTGTCTGTGCCCAACACAAAGGTGATCTACAAGGCTGCCCATACAACGCCTCATACGGAGCCATCCCAATCGTGGCCTAATAACTGTTGCTATAAGAGAACTCCACCAAAGGAAGGTGAGTCTCCCAACAACCTCCAAAATCTAGGACTTAGGCACGCAACATATCCTCGAGTGTCCGAATCGTCCGCTTCGATGGACCATTCGTTTGCGGATGAAAAGTCAGATCGAGGTTCACCGATAACGTGCATTTTATGCTTGTTATTCTAGTGTTTATTTAGGATGTTTAAGAGCATGATTAGAGCCTTATTGCTTCATATATCATATATATTTGCTCTAACCCCTAGGAAGATGCTATTTGCAAATACATGCGCTTTTAAGTTGTTTTGGCAGATTTTGGAGCTCACTTTTGACATAGTAGATGGCCTCAAACAATTGGCGTGCAAGAACAAAGGTTGCTTAGAATGATGTCCTTTACCTACCACAGAAATTTCAGAGCATTTGGAGCTGCACGTGAATTCACCCATTTCACGTGCAAGCCTATTTTTGCCTCTCAGGCCTCTACAGGATGCAAGGAAGCTTGGGGAGAAGTTTGAGCTGATTTGGAGGTGCACGTGAATTCACCATATCACGTGCAAATTGACGTGCGAGATATTTTTGGACCGATCCTATCGTTTTTCCATGCCGATCATTTGTTTCCGAAGGCCCGTGTCCAAATTGTGGATGGAAGATAGAGATTTTAAAGTTTCGAGTGTTACTTATCAAAACTACGTCGTTTTGATAGATGAGCTAGGTTACACACCTCAAAGACCATCCAAACTCTATAAATACAGCCTCCACGCCCTCTCGCTATGTATCCCTATACCCCCTACACGTTTTTAGAGAGAGAGGGCTCCACGACTTGGAGGTTGCTCCTTGACCTAGGAGAGCAGCCGTCGCGGCCGTCCGCAGATTTTGGAGCCTGGATTTGAAGCTTTGTTGCACGCGTGGATTAGAAGAAGATGTTTAGCTTTTCTTGCTATGGTTTTGCTTGTAATCATGCGTGAGTAGTTCTTTAATCTAGGGGAGCAATGTAGCCCCCCTTGTTGCTTTGCTTGTGTTTATGAATATTTGGGTTTGGATGATTGAGTTTTGCATGTTTTATGAATCTGTTCTTAATTCTATCTTTGGATGTACACCTTGGTATTCTTAGCCCTAGTCTCAAGGATTGAGATTCATAACTTATTTGTAATTGGTGTGATCATTATCCTTTTGCAAGTATGATTTATTGGCTTTGCATGTTTGTGTGTTTAGATGACCACTCTGCCATACAACTCTTAAAAGGACCTCAATGACCATTTGTTGTCCTTGGCTTATGTTTAGCATGTTTTCAATCGACAACCCTAATACCATGAACCAGTAGAGATAACATAGGGAGGTGAAATTGTGACCCTAGATGCTTTTAATCCTTGAATCTTAATCCTAAATTCAATTTGCTTTCTTTGTTTATTCAGAAAAACCAAATAAAAATTAGATCTTTAGTTTAAAAAAGAAAACTTTTTGCCAAGGCATTTTATAGAACAAGAGTAATTGAGTGGTTTGATTTAAAAAACTAGAAAACTAGGCTAATCCCTGTGGGTTCGATCCCTTGCTTGCTTGCTATTCTTTTAGTGCAAACTTAGGGAATTTATTATCTTGAAGAGAGATTTTACGACATTAGTTTACTCTTTAAGGGAGGCTAAAAATCTGTCTGTCAAATTGGCGCCGTTGCCGGGGATTCAATGGTTAACTAGTTTTTAAAATCAACATTGAGTGAAATTGTTTGAATTCTGATCTTGGTGTTTTATTTTGTCTTTTATTTTATGTTATTTTGTGTTCTTTATTTGTTTATTTTGCATTGTTCGGAGCTCTTGGGTGTGTTCTTATTGTTTTTCAGAACATAAACCAAGTGTTTGAAGAATTGCTAGTTGTGTATGCGATGAGGGGAACTTGTGTCCTTTAATCCAAACCTGAACAAGACACTCCAATGGATAGATAGTTTGGAGATGAGGAGGAGCTAACCGTGGAAGAATGTTTGGAAAGGATGATCCAAGGCAACAAATATTTGTGGGAAAACCAAGGAAGAGATGAGGAGAATTCAATGATGGCGGACCAACATGTTTATGTTCCAGGACATGCGCAGATCAATTTTCATATAATGCTTGGGATTGCACTGCCTATGATCCTCCCACAAGCGATTATTCATACCAGGAGCCTCCTTGTTATGGTGGGAGTATTAATGGAGATGGTAGAGAAGTATGGCCAACTTACACCCAACCTGAGGGTGACTACTATCCACAAGAGCCAAGACTGAGGAGTTTAATGGTTTCTTCAATGGATATGCTGAGAACATATGGGTTGGGCAATATCAAGATGAAGCTTACTCAAAGCCCCACTCTATGGCAATTATTGTCCATATCAACAACAAGAGTGGCAGCCCCAAGTTAAAGATGAAGAAACCAGGAAGAGAGGGAGAGGATTTGAATGAAAGGCTAGGAAGTATAGAGACTACCATAAAAAATATAGAGCAATTATTGATGAGTATGGTTCAAAATGCAGATAATGGAGTCTCATCTAACTCCTTTGCTGGTGACACAGAGATAGAGACTGAAGAGAATTGCAAAGCCATCACTCCAACTTCCATGTATCAATCTTTGACATCTGCCTCACAAGAATGGGAGTTTTCTGTTAATAATGATTCTCAAGATGAAGCTCGCATTCTAGCTGGTCAAACCATTAATGATGCTATAGACCAAGAAGTGGATACAAGGGCAATGGTTCATTATGATGAGGTTGTCCCTCCACCACAATTTAATAGCCCATGTGATGTATCCACTTCAACTCTTCCCATGGTTGGAGCTTATGAGGACAATTTTTCCATCCAAGAAGAAGAGGAAGACTTGAATTGTTCTGGGGTGTTAGAAGAACATGAGAAACCAATAAATGACAACCCAAGGATGTAGCAACAAATCTTGGATGATGATGCTATAATTCTCATATCTAAAGGCACATCAAACCAACGTACTCTTTATGAAGACAAGCTACATGAGCCCACCACTACTATGTTTGCTTTGGAATCATCTTCCCTTATACAAGAGAAGGAAGTGCTTGACAAGGGAGGTAACCATGCGTGCATCATTACTACTCCAATTGTGGAGTATGTTGAATTTGTGTTACCACCTCGATGGAATGAGAGGAAGAAGAACCATAAGTTTGTGGAGGTGTCTCCCTATCAACAATTGAATCAGGAGTTCAAGTGGCTCCCACAACGGTTCATTCATCCAATTGCTATGGTCTATGAGACTGCGAGGTATACAATGCCAGGATGAAAGCCTTTCATACATTGGTTGAGCTTAGTATGACAAAGTCTAGCTACGGACTTTAAATAAAGCGCTGGTTGGGAGGCAACCCAATGTTTATTGCTATATTTTATTTTATGTTATTTTCCTTTATTTATTTTATTCAATAAATTTGTTTGCAAGCTAACCATGGTGCAGGAGATATAGTTTGGTCTTCATTAACCCTTTTGCAGGCCTTTCTATTAGGATTTGGACTTTAGGACTACTCAATAAAGCTCAAATCTGGCTCAATCGCCAAGCTAAAGCTGGATTTTTCAAAGCCGCAACTCAAAAACACAAGGATTTTCAAGTGGGAATCATGCAAGGGCATTTGACACATTTTGCACCTTGAAATGGGAAATCCACCGACAGGTAAGTATCTTCCTACTCTCTACTTCATGCCATGAGGACATAGCATACTTTGAAGTGTGGTGTGGGGAGTGACTTGAGCCACTTGTTTGTCCTTTATATTGTGTGATTGCATGTCTTGTTTTTGTTTAAGTGTTTTTGTTATCCTTTATTTTTATTTTGTCCGATTGTTTGAGTTGTTTGCTTGAATGATTTGCTTGTGGAGGCATGGATATTAAGTATGCAATTTTGGCTTAAAATTTAATTTTTATGCCACATTAGTATCATGTTGTGATAAGGGTGTTAAAGTAGTTAAAATGTGCTCTGAATTGGTTTAATCATGTCTTTATCTTTTGAATGATATCACCATGTTTTTTGGAGCTGAGTTTTGAATATTAGCTGAGCATGAAATGCTATGATAGACCTAAGTAACCCTTAAAGTTGAGTGAAAAAGAAATGAAAAATGAGAACAACTTCTTTTTAGCCCTTGAGTGACATTCATGGTTTTTGGGTAATAGTTTGATTTGATACTCTTCTTGCATTCAACATTGGTAATTTAATGGTAGGAGTCAAGTAAGCATGTGATTACTTATTAGTGCTCGTGTTTGGTGTGTGGAGTTAGGATGCAAGACCTCTAAGTCATTGTGGATGTCTTTGCATTCTTTTCTTTATTGTGTGATATTATTGGAAAAGGTCGTGATATAGAATGTGAAAAAGCCATCACTTAATTGGAAAATGGGATGTGAGACATCAATGAATTTCGTCTCTCCTTATGTAGTAGCAAAATGGCAAGGGGTATGCATTAGAAAAATCAGTCTTATTTATGTGTTATGTGAGTAAAAAAAAGAGTGAATAATCCATCAAGGGAGAGCATAAAATGCAACCTTGTAAGGTTATTACTAAAAAAAAAGAAAAAGAAAGAAAGATTCAGAATAAAAGCCACACTGGCTTGATGTTTATGTGTGATTGTTTAGTTTTGAAGCCACATTGGCTGAATTATGTTTTGTTTTGAGAGTTTTGAGCTCAATTCTTTAGCTCATGTTTTGTTTTATCAGTTATTAGAATAGAGTGTGAGTTTATTGAGTTTAGACTAGCGTGTGAGTTCAAATAAAGTAGAATAGAGAGTGTGTTTTCTTTGATGAGCACAATAGGGAACTCTCATGATTGCTTGGCAAGTACTTAATCAATAGCTGATGGCGAGTGTAAAGATAGAGTTTTCCATCCATTGTTCATTGATAGGTATTGGGCTTGAGAATTATTATATTTGAGTGAGGCTGCTTATCCTTGGTAAGAACTTAAAGGGAAACTAGGTGCTATTTTATCATGGATTACTTGCTCATATCTGAAATTTAAGTGGTGATATTGCATGGTTGTTGGACTAGGGATATGGACATGAATGAACTAAGCTATGACTCATTTTGATGCTTAAATTCCCATTTCATCATGATAGAGTTGCATGCTTAGGAAACCATGATTCTCTTTGATTGTTATTTTATTTTTCTCCCGTTTGACAAGTGTTTATTTTATTTTTGCATGCTTGTATGTTTTTGCTTAAGGACAAGCAATGGTTCAAGTGTGGTGTACTTGATAATGTGCATTTTATGCCGTTATTCTAGTGTTTATTTAGGATGTTTAAGAGCATGATTAGAGCCTTATTGCTTCATATATCATATATATTTGCTCTAACCCCTAGGAAGATGCTATTTGCAAATACATGTGCTTTTAAGTCGTTTTGGCAGATTTTGGAGCTCACTTTTGACATAGTAGATGGCCTCAAATAATTGGCATGCAAGAACAAAGGTTGCTTAGAATGATGTCCTCTACCTACCACAGAAATTTCAGAGCATTTGGAGCTGCACGTGAATTCACCCATTTCACGTGCAAGCCTATTTTTGCCTCTCAGGCCTCTACAGGATGCAAGGAAGCTTGGGGAGAAGTTTGAGCCGATTTGGAGGTGCACGTGAATTCACCATATCACGTGCAAATTGACGTGCGGAGATATTTTTGGACCGATCCTATCGTTTTTCCATGCTGATCATTTGTTTCGAAGGCCCGTGTCCAAATTGTGGATGGAAGATAGAGATTTTAAAGTTTCGAGTGTTACTTATCAAAACTACGTCGTTTTGATAGATGGGCTAGGTTACACACTTCAAAGCCCATCCAAACTCTATAAATACGGCCTCCACGCCCTCGCTATGTATCCCTAGACCCCGTACACGTTTTTAGAGAGAGAGAGGCTCCACGACTTGGAGGTTGCTCCTTGACCTAGGAGAGCAGCCGTCGCAGCAGCCGTCGCGGATTTTGGAGCCTGGATTTGAAGCTTTGTTGCGCGCGTGGATTAGAAGAAGATGTTTAGCTTTTCTCGCTATGGTTTTGCTTGTAATCATGCGTGAGTAGTTCTTTAATCTAGGGGAGCAATGTAGCCCCCTTGTTGCTTTGCTTGTGTTTATGAATATTTGGGTTTGGATGATTGAGTTTTGCATGTTTTATGAATCTGTTCTTAATTCTATCTTTGGATGTACACCTTGGTATTCTTAGCCCTAGTCCAGGGCGGATTGAGATTCATAACTTATTTGTAATTGGTGTGATCATTATCCTTTTGCAAGTATGATTTATTGGCTTTGCATGTTTGTGTGTTTAGATGACCACTCTGCCATACAACTCTTAAAAGGACCTCAATGACCATTTGTTGTCCTTGGCTTATGTTTAGCATGTTTTCAATCGACAACCCTAATACCATGAACCAGGAGAGATAACATAGGGAGGTGAAATTGTGACCCTAGATGCTTTTAATCCTTGAATCTTAATCCTAAATTCAATTTGCTTTCTTTGTTTATTCAGAAAACCAAATAACATGCGCTATTCTTTTAGTGCAATCTTTAGTTTAAAAAAGAAAACTTTTTGCCAAGGCATTTTATAGAACAAGAGTAATTGAGTGGTTTGATTTAAAAAACTAGAAAACTAGGCTAATCTCTGTGGGTTCGATCCCTTGCTTGCTGCTATTCTTTTAGTGCAAACTTAGGGAATTTATTATCTTGAAGAGAGATTTTATGACATTAGTTTACTCTTTAAGGGAGGCTAAAAATCTGTCTGTCATTCACCCTAGTACCCAAAGCTCGCTGCAACTGTCTCCAAAATTGAGAGGTGAACCTCGCATCCCGATCAGATACAATAGACAATGGGACTTCATGTAACTGCACAATAACATCAAGGTACCTCTGCCCCAAAGTCCTCACTGGGTCTGTCTCCCGAATCGGAATAAAATGCGCTGATTTGGTCAACCGGTCCACAATAACCCATATAGTGTCGTGTCCCATGGAACGAGGAAGTTCAGTGACAAAATCCATGGTTACGTGGTCCCATTTCCATTCTGGCACGGGCAATGATCGCAACTCACCAGTGATCTCGGGTGCTCTGCCTTGATCTGCTGACAGGTCAAACACATTCTCACAAAATCAGCAACGACCTTCTTCAGGCCTGGCCACCAATACCGCCTTCTCACGGCATGGTACATCTTGGTCTCACCAAGATGTACAGCTAACCTCGACTGGTGAAATTCCCGAAGAACCTCCTCTTGAAGAGAAGTGGGAACTATCAGGAGACCTCTATACCTCAATATATGCTCAGCATCCTCAGTCCAATCAGAAGATGCCTGGCTAGTCTGAATCTTGTCCCTGATGACCTCACAATCAACGTCTCCCAGCTGATCATCTATGATCCTACGCTGTAACTCAGGGACTGCGACAACAACACTGAGGGTCCCTCGCCCTTTGCTGGTCACCATCTGCAACCTCATCGCTGCCAACTGACCCATCATCTCCCATTCCTTAATGGCACAATGGGCCACCACGACCCTGCTCTTCCTACTCAAAGCATCTACCACCACATTACCTTTCTCAGGGGTGTACATCATATCAAACCGAAATCGCCGGAGTACTCCACCCACCGCCTCTGCTAAGGTTCAGGTCTCGCCGAGAAAAGATATACGCAAGCTCTTGTGGTCCGTATATACCACAAATTTCTCCCCCAAGGAGATAATGCTGCCAGCTCTTTAAAGCAAAGATCATTGCGGCCAACTCCAAATCATGCGTGGGATAGTTCTGCTCATGTGGTCTTAATCGCCTAGAGCCATAAGCAATCACCTTCCGAGCCTGCATTAACACACAACCAAGTCCCACCCTCGAAGCATCACAATACACCTCGAAAGGCACACCCTCATGTGGGAGAATCAAGATAGGTGCTGAGGTCAATCGTGCCTTCAGCTCCATGAAAGCACTCTCACACGCATCAGACCAAACAAAAGGAACTCCCTTCCTCGTCAGGTTCGTCATAGGAGCTGCCAACCTGGAAAAATCCTCCACGAACCTCCGATAGTAGCCTGCCAAACCAAGGAAGCTACGAATCTCAAACACATTCATGGGCCTCTTCCATGACATAACCGCCTCGATCTTCTCAGGATCCACTGTGATACCCTCCGAAGATACCACATGCCCCAAGAAGTGTACCTGTTGCAACCAGAAGTCATATTTCATGAACTTTGCATACAACCGGTGCTCCCGCAAGGTCTGCAACACAACCCGCAAATGCTCCTCATGCTCCCTCTTGGTTGCTGAATAGACCAAAATATCATCGATGAACACCACAACGAACATATCTAAATATGGAGCAAACACCTGGTTCATCAATCCCATAAACACTACTGGAGCATTCATGAGCCCAAATGGCATCACAAGCCACTCATAATGCCCATAATGACAACTGAACGCAGTCTTAGGGATATCTTTCTCCCTAACCCTCAACTGATGGTATCCAGATCTCAAGTCTATCTTGGAAAACCACCTCGCACCGCGAAACTAATCAAACAGGTCATCGATCCTCGGCAATGGATACCTGTTCTTCATAGTCACCTGGTTCAGCTTCCGGTAGTCTATACACAGCCGAAGTGAACCATCCGCCTTCTTGGCGAACAACATTGGAGCGCCCCATGGTGAGCTACTCCGCCTAATAAAGCCTCATGCCAATAGGTCATCTATCTGTCTCTTGTGCTCTCTAAGCTCTGTCGGTGCCATCCTGTAGGCCGCTAACCTGATCGGTGTTGTCCCCGGCAACAACTCGATCAAAACTCTACCTCCCTCACGGGTGGCAAACCGATCAAGTCCTCGGGAAACACATCCGGGAACCGATCTATAATGGGTGGCAAAACAGCCTTCCCCTCTCTCCTCTTGTCAACCAACGTCAAGCTGGCTAACTGGTGGGTCACATCACCCCACCCATGCCTCAAAGGTCCCAACCTGCATGCCTCCTCGGTCCACTCACCCACAAAGACACCCCGCGTGCCCTTTGGTGTGAGAAACGTCACACGCCGTTGAAAACAATCAATCTTGGCCTCCATGGAGACCAACCAATCCATACCCAGGATAACATCAAAATCATCTAACTCCATGATATACAAATCACACATCAGGTAAACACCCCCAAGTGTTACCTGACAAGCACGACAGATACTCTCAAGTATCACAATTCCACCCAAAGGTGAAGCAACCATTAGAGACTGACTAACTGTCTCCTGGTCTAACTCCAGTCCAACCACCGTAGCATACAAAATAAAAGAATGGGTAGCACCAGTATCAATCAAAACTGAACAAATAGTATGAGAAATGATGATGGTACCTCTCACCACTGAAGGCCCTGCTCCTGCCTCGTCCACTGGTGGAACCTCTGACTCTCTGCTGGTAAGGGCAAAAGTCCTCCCTCGTGGTCCACTGCCACTAGCCTGGCCCATTGGGGCCTTGCCCCGCTGATCAACATGACCCTGTGCCTCCCGCTGAGGCTGCTGCACCGCAGGTCGCATCTGCGTGCTCGTGTCTGGCGGCACTGACCTCTGAGACGGAGCCCCACTCCTCTGTCCCTGATCTCTCGAACGAGGGCCTACACTACTGGTCGAGCTAAGGGTAACACATTCCCTAGCTCCATGTCCCACCTTCCCACATCGGAAGCATGTCATCCTTTTCCTCGGGCAGTCTCTTGATACATGCCCAGTCAAACCACAGCTCCAACAGGCCCCTGGCCTCCTGCTGGCTGAACTCTCATGGGGTCCCACCGCCTGGCTGGAAACCCTATGCACCTGCCTCCTCTCAGGCTGAGCGGCACTGCTCTCCCCACTCTGGCTCTTCTTGCTCGGACCTGCCAAACCGCCCGGCCTCTGGGCTCTCGCCTGATCCTGACCTCACTCAATAATGAGTGCCTTGTCGACCGCCTCCCGGTAGCTGGTCAACTGCATCGGTTCCAGCTATCTTTTCAGAGATGGCCTCAAGCCCTGAATAAAATCCTGTGTCTTACGGGCTTCCTTTTCCTAAGCCTCAAGAGCAAACCGCCCTAAATCTGTGAAGGCTTGCACATACTCACTCACCGTCTGGCTACCCTGCTGAAGCTCATAATACTCTCTCTGTCGTGCATACTGTATCGAGCTGGAAAAATACTCCCCAAAGAAGCGCTCAACAAACTCTCTCTAGCTCATTTGGCTGCCATGGACAGCTCTCGTGGATTCCCACCACCTGCGTGGGATACCCAACAGATAGTGCGTCGCCACTCGCACCCGCTCCTCATATGGCACCCCAATCATCTCAAAGATGTCCTCTGTCCATCTAATCCAGTCCTCAGCTACCTCTGGCCGCGAACCATCCTCAAAAGTCCTGGGTGCATGTTTTAAAAACTGTGCAGCCTAATCCACTCCTCGTCGTGCTGGCTCTATCACGACCTCCTGTTGGTGCACATCCTGCACCACCCTCGCCTCCTGCTGCTGAGATTGTGGTGGCTGCTGTTGCCTCTTTAGCTCATCCACCTCTCTACCCATATCCCTCATCGAGCCCTGCATACCCTGCATGGCCTCCTGCAACTGAATCAACACCTGAGCCAAATCAGGTCCCACAACGGGAGTTGATGACCTCTGCTGCGGGCTCTGCTGCCCATGGTGCCCTGACTCTATCGTGGGCTCCTCTGCCGGGCCTTGGCCTCGGACAACTCTCCTTGATGGTGCCATCGCACTGGCCACAACAACAAACAATAAACGATCAATACTAGTACTACTAGCACAAACAGCCATCAAAGGCACATTCGACTCGTAGGTTCTCACCACACGACCCGTAGGTCCACAACCATGCATATAGCATCGTGTCCCCTTCAGGGTACACCACACGACCCGTAGGTCCTCAACCATGCATATAGCATCGTGTCACCCCTTAGGGCACACAAAATCAAGTCCTGGCTCTCACGGCCACGTGCCATTCAGGCACCCGATACAATCACATCACAAACAAAGACAATCTAGTGCCCTATATGCACACAATCATACCACTAGAAATGCACCCCACCCCCATGTATGCTCCTAGGATGATCTAACTAACACCAAAATAACCTAGAACACATGTAAGGACTGCGTTGATCAGGCGCCCTCCCCTACAGTTTTTCAAGTCACATGGAATCAATTAACCATCCCTCACTAACCTAGGTCCCCTAGACCATGCTATGATACCAACTTGTCACGCCCCCGAATTCCAGGGAACCCGGAACCGGGTACATGACTTCCCCTTACCTGCACCCGATAGGTCAAGGGGTTGGTGACTAGCACCAAAGGAGACCACACCGCGGTGTGTCTCAAATATGCAACCCTATATAGTCATACATCAAGGGTAATTCTGTACTTTCCCATATATCATCATGCATACAATGAGTCAAATAATCATACAGATATCACATCACAAACAGTATGCAAATACAACTGTCCACGGACCCATGTCCGGGATATCACATAAAACAATACAGAATATAATCTTGTATCATACATCAGAGTAGTGGGTCTCCTCCTGGAAGAAAGTCCTCCACTAGTCTCAGGTCACACCTGAAAAAGGTAAACAACAAGTAGGGGTGAGCGACAAGCTCAGTAGGTGACCCCAACACTCCACATCATGCAAACATACAAGTCTATACTACATGCTTTGTGTACTCGTGCACTGTGTAGTGTGCACAATCATCAAGACTCAGCCTGCAACAAACATCAGGACCCAGCTCGCCCACACAGGACAACTTGTCCACAATCTTCCACGGGATCCCAGCTCAGGGCATTCAGCCCTAGCTTCAAGAGCTCAACGGCTCCACTGAGGCCTTAGCCTGTCCACAACACAATATGCCCGGCCACAGTCGCCACACAGGCCTGTCATCGGCGCATATGCCTGCCACGTCAACCACATAGCACCATCGGTGCATCACGGTGAGAACCCAACAAGTCATGGAACCCAAGTCCCAAATCCACAACCAACATACCAACACCAATATGGTCTTAAGATGTACAACACTCCCTTTAGAACTGTAGCCATTCTTTACAAGTCGATCCTCATTCCTTGACTAAGGAAGGAGATACCCATAGGAGTTGTTTTTTTGAAATAAAAAGTCCCGGCATTGGGTCTCCATAGCATAACTAAGATAATCTGATTTTTTGTCACGCCCCGGATTTCCAACCCGAGGAAACCGGTACGTGACTCCCCTTTTGCCCACACGGGGGGCAAAGGGGTTAGGATACAAACCCCGAATATAACATTTTAAAACATCCACAACACATTCAAGAAAGTAATGTTCATTAAAGCAATCCACAATCCAAACCAGTCTTTATTACAACAAAATCCTCTTTTCCATCCATCCCCACTGGGGTTACAACAATTCCCACAAAATAACATAAATAAAAGACAAGAAAGTAAATAAGGTCTTCCACCTTGGGGTCCCACCTAACACCTGTATGTTCCTGAAAGAAAACACAACATAGAGGGAGGGGTGAGCAACTACCAACTCAGTAGGGATCATGTCTCCCAAACCCATCCCATGCTCCTAGTGTCTACATGAGGGTGTGTACAGGTGTAGTGTAGTAACAATAAGATATAAACAGGTTGTATTCCACAATCACACGGCATACACATATCCACAGCCATACAGGCTTAGCCATATAGGCTAACATATCTACAGCCACTCAGGCTTAGCCACACGGGCTAACATATCCACAGCCACTCGGGCTTAGCCACACGGGCTAACATATCCACAGCCACTCGGGCTTAGCCACACGGGCTAACATATCCACGGCCACTCAGGCTTAGCCACACGGGCTAACATATCCACGGCCACTCAGGCTTAGCCACACAAAGCTAACATATCCATGGCCACTCGGGCTTAGCCACACGGGCTAACATATCCACAACCATATAGGCTTAGCCACACGGGCTAATCAGTTCCGGTCCCGGGCTTCCACGGCCACCGGGTTCCACAAACACAAAGATACAAGGTCACACAGGCAATAAACCAAACACATAGCATACACACTTTCACAGGCATAATACCAAACACTTAGTTCGCACAGCCCAATCGGCATAAAATCAAACCCCTGGGATGCAGAGTCTCACAGGTATTTTACCCAACGCTTAACATGTATACATTCACAAACCCACAAACCCAGCCACACAGGCATATTATCAAACACTTACTAGGCATATTCACACAGACATATTCACACAGGCATTTTATCGAACACTTAATATGCACTCACCATCCAACACCAGAAAACATCAAAAACCGCCATTGAAGGCCAACATCCATATAGGAGATCACACCTATATGGATTTACATATAATATATATCCCGATTACAAATCGCCTACCACAAGGCCATAACCCTGGGATAGGTACAAGGAGAACAGAACTCCTACCTTAAGGCAAATCCTCCTTGCTCCCGCGCTAGACGTCGTCCTCCCCACGCAAGATGCTCCTGGCAAAGAACCAGCAGCCTCCCCCTTCCTTCCCTCTCTCTAGCTCTCTCTCTCTCTCTCTCTCTCTCTCTCTCTCTCTTACGACGGCTGCAAAGAATGAAGAGAACCTTCAACCTAAAACAAGGAGTCTTTACCTCCTTATATAGACAATACAACACCAAAACGACGTAGTTTTGATTAAGTGAATCCCAACGATCAAAACGACGTAGTTTTGATGGAACAAGCTATGACCTTCCCACATCCATACACACCAAATACTCACTATTTGAACTTGGTCCTTTAGAAAGAAATCATCAACAAAACAAAAGAAAGACAATCATGCAAAAATATACCCGCACGCCGGTTTGCACGCCAATTCCCCAATTGGTGTGCGGCTCCAAATGCACTCAAACTTTACCCCAAACCTCCTTGCATCTTGTAGAGGCCTGAGAAGCAAAAATATGCTTGCACGTGAAATGGGTGAATTCACGTGCAGCTCCAAATGCTCTGAAATTTCGTGGTAGGTGGAGGACCTCATTCTAAGCAAGTTTTGTTCTTGCACGCCAATTGTTTGAAGCCATCTACTATATCAAAAGTGAGCTCTAAAATCTGCCAAAATAGCTTAAAACCGCATGTATTTGCAAATAGCATCTTCCTAGGGCATAAATGCATGTTATCACTTGTCACATGCACCTCCAAAAAGTCCCATATTGGGCTCATTTCTTACCTCAAACTTGTGCACCAACATCCAAGGTGTTTGCGGTTAACTTCTTATACACGGGTCATTACATCTTCTCCCCCTTAAGACTTTTCGTCCTCGAAAATAAAAATATGCAAGGAAAACCAACACAAGCTACCCATTTGCCACACGGCGAGCCACAACACCCAAATGGGTCATACACCGCGCACAGCACATAACAGCATATAACAAAGTACCACCATAATCCATAACCACATGTATCACAATAATGCATCACTTTTAACGTTCCACTGCCCATTCGCCAACACCTACAAACTCATCCGCAGGGAGTTTCCTCACAACCTCCCACCTTTTGACTTTTCGTCCCCGAAAAGAGAAATCAAGTAGTAAACATCACGAGAAAATCAAAGAAACACATAACACCCAGGAGCACAACCAGAACTAGAGTTTGGCCAATTAGCGTGCTGACAACAACTCATGTGAGCAAGTCGACAACAAGTGAGGTCGAGAAACCTCCCACAAGTGTCGCTAAGACCCCGACAACCGAACAAGGCCAACACCATAAGCCTATGCGTGAAGCATCCATTCGCTAGAATGCATATGATTGAACAAGAAGTCACGGCATCGACATAGCAGGGTACTCGGCGTTAGACGCCTACTCGTGTCACAATAGGACCAACACTCCACAATGTAGAATACCCAACAATGATACCACTGAGATTTGATGGCAACGGACACCAACAATTTACAATGCAGCCACACTCCATATGTAGACCTTACTTTGACAGCAAACACAAAGAGGTCACAAGGAAACGCAAACAAATAAGAGAAAAGCATTATGCAAACCACAATCACATTCCCACACAGGGAGCTCACCTCAGCAGCACCATCATCACTGCGAAAACCACCTCACTCAAGCAAGGAACATTGAAACCCAACCAACGCCATTGGTGACGCAGAACGAAGTACAAGCCCGGATACAACAACACGAGAATGGAGTGTGCCCTCAACCACTCGGTCACAGTCAACCTGGCGCCCAACGGAGTCCAAGGATGCACTAAAAACAGTAAATGTAGCACCACACACACAACCATGGTAAGACCAAAACCCACTATCGGGCTATCACTAGTCACCGACTTTGAGAATCGACCTCCTTGATCACGGTCAAATAAGGATCCACCAAGGTCCCACACAGCTTTCACAACTGAGGCTTACCGTACAGCCCAAGAGATAATGCCTTACCAAGTCAGCAGACGCGCCACGCGATAGGAATCCCTTGACGCCGAGTAGCTATGAACAACATAGTTCTCCCCACACTGAAAACTCTCCTATCTGCAACCTGACCACAATGGAATCCTCTGTGTCAACACTCACAGGTCACAAGAAAATCCCTTGCCTCCAAGACATACCCCACCTCATGGCCCACCAACTCCGCTATATCAACTATTACGTTTTATCTCAACACACTAGCAAAACACTCAAATGGACCAAGAAATACTCAGGCTCTAGCCGCAGCTTAATATGGTCATTGCAATTCCTTCGGGTAGGCACAGGAAACAAGACATGCAAACTCCTAATTCGGGACATTCACGCATCTCCCAAACACACCAACACTTTGATGGCGTGGACCACCACACTTACCGCATAGAAACGCACACGAAAGACTTTCAAGAAGAATATATGTAGCATGAAGACCCCATAATAGCCGCAGGACACAAATCTCCCCCAAAGGAGTAGCACTAATACCCCTTACAAGCAAAACTCACATCTGACTCCATTCTGTGAATCACAACTCATCAATACTTTCACACTTTAACTTAGCATGCCATCACACGTGACAAGGAATAACATCAACATTACACATAACACCCCTCTTCATCCCACACCGCACATAATATGCGCATGCATCACCTCCTACTCTCTCGCATATGAATGCCACGAGACCCACACATAAGAACTTTGCTACTCCTTTAGCACATATGTAACACACACAACAAAACAAAGCAACCACAACACACGAAATAAACTACTGTGTAGAACACATGTAAGAAAGGACATACTAGCCCCCACCTCCTCGCCTCTTTTAAGCCTATTACCCACAGGACATGGATTAGCAGAATGGTCCTACCACCAGAAGTACATCCTCAACCCCTCAGAAGATGTCTCCAAATTATGAGGAAAAACCCAAACAAGGCCTGCCCAATCTCACTCGCTTGCCCGCTTGCACTGATTGGATTCACTGGGCACGATCCTATAAACTCACTCATAACCTAGTTCCAGAACTCATCACATTTTTATACATACGCAAACCCACTTCACCACATATCCTATGAACATTACCCAAGGTCTATCACACACCACCAGCATGACACGTGGTCAAGATTTGGCCACCCAAGAATTTGCAGCCATCTCCATAGGACCCCCATAAGAACCTTAAAACCACATACCACTCTCGCTAATCAATTTAGATCTCAATGACTTAAGGAGTGGGTTATACTAGTGGCAATTTCCTCCTTCAACCTTGACACTTGGAAAGGTTACCAAAAGAACATCCTTCTTAGGTAGCACATCTACAGAAACCTCTACTCACATGAAAACACATTTCTATTACTCAAGGTTGCCACAACTGGGGTCACACACTACCCACAAGCCACTAACTCACGCCTCCAACTTTTCTAAGCTAGCTAGGCCAGAGGTAATCTCACCTACGCCAGAGTACTAGGGGTAACACGAGAACATTTATTACTTTCCTCACACACGGGTGCCCAAAATTGACTACCACACAAAGATACGATTAACACTTTAGACCACATTAAAACCACCAACTCTTTCCAAGAACCGTTTATAACCATTAGTAAGTTATTAGTCTTTTGGTGTCATATATATATTTTTATTTATTTTACTCACTTATTCTCTAGTAGGTCCCCAACTACGTCCATCCAAAATGGTAACTCAAACGACCTTCTAAGCCTCACCTAACATAAAACGGTGGTTCAAGAGCCCACCCAGGAGAATACCCCTCTATCACAAGTGTCTTCATTAAATTGCTAGAAACGCAGCAATCAAAGGTTCACCCATCCTCACCTAAGCCAGCACGAGACTCAACCGATCACTATCGTTAAAGGAATATGATACCACCAATAAAACGGAAATCGTAACATGCGAGAATCAAAATCGTACCCTTGACTAAGGAAAATTCCGCCATGCTCTCCTCCTAGCCTCACTTGGTAGTCTTCGGCCCCCAAACAAGGTTTGAATTTTGCTTTATCCCTAGCTCGCTGAGCCAGTCCTCTAGCACCATGCCTTGCTTTACCAAAACAGATTGTCTAGAGATGTCCTACAGATGCGACACTAGTACTTCTTCCTGCCATACTCTTTTCCAATGTCCCGGTTGTCCACTGCAAGAACAACCCCTTTGGGAAACTGGTCTCTGCCTCTTGAGCCCCTTTTTGCTGATCAGGACAACTATGCTTCAGTTAATCTTCACCCAAGCTCCCCCCGATGATGTGGGTGGATAGCTCTCGACGTACCTCGCTCTTAATCAGTTGTCGAATCTCATCCTTCAACTCTTGAATTACCAGGCTTAAGAAGCCAACCCCTGCCATCATTAGATCATTACTTACATCCTGCAACTCACCCACTTGCCCAGCCCGAGGGGCGGGCTTCTCTACTACCTCAATAGTCGTACAGGTCACAATTTTCGGAGACATTGACTCCACGAAAAGGCAGCGCTCCAGGTTATCACTCAACAATCTCAATACCATTACCGACTAGGCATTCTGAGCTATAACTAACCTCAAAACATGCATTATCACCACACAAATTCATGGATGCACATCACAGACTATACAAGTTCACACCTTTACATTGCACATATAATCTATACTTAAGTGGATATCTCATCGTTTTGAACACAACATCGCTTCCTCCACACAATACCATACAAAGGCACATACTCAATCATTCACAGAACACCAACATTATTTTATTTTATTTTATTTTCCGTTCGTTCACATTTCATAAGCTTCAAGTTCACAAGCACTCAGTTGCAATACTACAAATCATCACAAAATTTCAGAGTTGCACAATTGAAACTTTATCACATTCAAACCTTTTATCCATGCAATTACACACACTGCACATATTTCAGTTCTCATTAAACCACATTGCACAAGTAGCAATTCCACAAGCACACAGCTCAAGTTGTCATAAAATCAGAGTTAATCAGAGTTGCACAGATTAAATCATGTTCTTCATATTTCCTCTCACATGCTTTATCTTGGTTACCCACACAATCACACAAGGACAACAAATGCAACTAGTGCCCTAATGCCAATGCATGCAAATCCTACCTCAGGTCTGGACTACCCCGAGTATACCTTAGAGGCTTAAAGAGGACCGTGTTGATCAGGCACGTCCCTCCAGGCTCCTCCAAAGGACTCAAGATAGCCAGATCCGCCCACTACCCTAGGCCAACTAGACCATGCTCGATACCATATTGTCACGGCCCGGATTTCCAACCCGAGGAAACCGGTACGTGACTCCCCTTTTGCCCACACGGGGGGCAAAAGGGGTTAGGATACAAACCCCGAATATAACATTTTAAAACATCCACAACACATTCAAGAAAGTAATGTTCATTAAAGCAATCCACAATCCAAACCAGTCTTTATTACAACAAAATCCTCTTTTCCATCCATCCCCACTGGGGTTACAACAATTCCCACAAAATAACATAAATAAAAGATAGTAAAGTAAATAAGGTCTTCCACCTTGGGGTCCCACCTAACGCCTGTATGTTCCTGAAAGAAAACACAACATAGAGGGAGGGGTGAGCAACCACGACTCGAAGGGATCATGTCTCCCCAACCCATCCCATGCTCCTAGTGTCTACATGAGGGTGTGTACAGGTGTAGTGTAGTGACAATAAGATATAAACAGGTTGTATTCCACAATCACATGGCATACACATATCCACAGCCATACAGGCTTAGCCATACAGGTTAACATATCCACAGCCACTCAGGCTTAGCCACACGGGCTAACATATCCATAGCCACTCGGGCTTAGCCACACGGGCTAACATATCCACAGCCACTCAGGCCTAGCCACACGGGCTAACATATCCACAGCCACTCAGGCTTAGCCACACGGGCTAACATATCCACGGCCACACAGGCTTAGCCACACGGGCTAACATATCCACAGCCATATAGGCTTAGCCACACGGGCTATCAGCTTCTAGTCCCGGGCTTCCACGACCACCGGGTTCCACAAACACAAGATACAAGGTCACACAGGCATTAAACCAAACACGTAGCATACACACTTTCACAGGCATAATACCAAACACTTAGTTCGCACAGCCAATCAGGCATAAAATCAAACACCTGGCTTGCAGAGTCTCACAGGTATTTTACCTAACGCTTAACATGCATACATTCACAAACCCACAACCCCAGCCACACAGGCATATTATCAAACACTTACTAGGCATATTCACACAGACATATTCACACAGGCATTTTATCGAACACTTAATATGCACTCACCATCCAACACCAGAAAACATCAAAAACCGCCATTGAAGGCCAACATCCATATAGGAGATCACACCTATATGGATTTACATATAATATATATCCCGATTACAAATCGCCTACCACAAGGCCATAACCCTGGGATAGGTACAAGGAGAACAGAACCCCTACCTTAAGGCAAATCCTCCTTACTCCCGTGCTAGACGCCGTCCTCCCCCCCACGCAAGATGCTCCAGGACAGAACCAGAGCTCCCCTTCCTTCCCTCTCTCTAGCTCTCTCTCTCTCTCTCTCTCTCTCTCTTTCTACAATGGTCGTAGCACTGAAGAGAACCTTCAACCTAAAACAAGGAGTCTTCACCTCCTTATATAGACAATACAACACCAAAACGACGTAGTTTTGATTAAGTGAATACCAGTATCAAAACGACGTAGTTTTGATGGAACAAGCTATGACCTTCCCACATCCATACACACCAAATACTCACTATTTGAACTTGGTCCTTTAGAAAGAAATCATCAAAGAAAACAAAAGGAAGACAATCATGCAAAAATATACCTGCACGCGGTTTGCACGCCAATTCCCCCAATTGGCGTGCGGCTCCAAATGCACTCAAACTTTACCCCAAACCTCCTTGCATCTTGTAGAGGCCTGAGAAGCAAAAATATGCTTGCACGTGAAATGGGTGAATTCACGTGCGGCTCCAAATGCTCTGAAATTTCGTGGTAGGTAGAGGACCTCATTCTAAGCAACTTTTGTTGTTGCACGCCAATTGTTTGAGGCCATCTACTATATCAAAAGTGAGCTCTAAAATCTACCAAAATAGCTTAAAACTGCATGTATTTGCAAATAGCATCTTCCTAGGGCATAAATGCACGTTATCACTTGTCACATGCACCTCCCAAAAGTCCCATCTTGGGCTCATTTCTTACCTCAAACTTGTGCACCAACATTCAAGGTGTTTGCGGTTAACTTCTTACACACGGGTCATTACATTTTTGGGGATTTTTCTGAGATGTCTAACCCCAATTTCCAAAAAGTCACCTCTACGAAAAACTGAATTTTTCTGAGATTTTACACGAAATCCCAATTTTCACATTTTGAAAGAGTGGGAATCAATTTTTCTAGTATTTTTCTTTGAATCCAAATGGGGGGTATTTCGTTATTTACATTGTAACTTAAGTATGAATACTTTATGGGTTACAATGTAAATAGTCCAGTCCAGTGTAGTTGCACTGGCTCGAAGCTGCAGAACGGCCTGCCTCATAGCTCCAGGATTGTGACTCGTAGCACGGAACTGTAACGCGCCTCGGAGACTCGTAGCTGGAGCTGCGACTCGTAGCTGCGTAGCGCGCCTCGAAGACTCGAAGCGGGTTTTCGATCTTCGACCTTCGGACTACGAACCTTCGAACTATGGGTCTACGAACTACGACCCTACGAACTACGAACCTTCGAGCCTTCGACCCGAACTTCGGGTCTTCGTTATTTCGACCCGAACGGCCCGTGGTACTGTTCAACGTCGTTTTTGCCTGTTTGACGACAAGATTTTTAGCCTCTCTAAAAGAGCTAGCTAATGTCGTTAAATCTCTCTTCAAGATAATAAATTCCCTAAGTTTGCACTAAAAGAATAAAGAACAAGAAAGGGGTCGAACCCACAGGGATTAGCCTAGTTTTCTAGTTCTCAAATCAAAGCACCCAATTACTCTTGTTCTATAAAATGTCTTGGCAAAAAGTTTTCTTTTTTAAACTAAAGATCTAATTTTTATTTGGTTTTTTGAATAAACAAAGAAAGTAAACTGATTTTAGGATTAAGTTTCAAGGATTAAAAGCATCTAGGGTCACAATTTCACCTCCCTATGTTATCTCTACTGGTTCATGGTATTAGGGTTGTCTGATTGAAAACATGCTAAACATAAGCCAAGGACAACAAATGGTCATTGAGGTCCTTTTAAGAGTTGTATACCAGAATGGTCATCTAAACACACAAACATGCAAAGCCAATAAATCATACTTGCAAAAGGATAATGATCACACCAATTACAAATAAGTTATGAATCTCAATCCGCCCCAGACTAGGGCTAAAAATACCAAGGTGTACATCCAATGATAGAGATTAAGAACAGATTCATAAAACATGCAAAACTCAATCATCCAAACCCAATATTCATAAACACAAAGAAAGCAACAAGGGGGGCTACATTGCTCCCCTAGATTAAAAGACTACTCACGCATGATTACAAGCAAAACCATAGCAGAAAAGCTAAACATCTTCTTCTTGTCCACGCGCACAAAGAAAGCTTCAAATCCAGGCTCCAAAATCCGCGACAACGGCTGCGACGGCGCTCTCTCTTAGGTCAAGGACAGCCTCCAAGACGTGGAGCCTCTCTCTCTCTCTCTAAAAACGTGTAGGGGGTTAGGCATGGCTAACAGAGGCGTGGAGGCTTGTATTTATAGAGTTTGGATGGGCTTTGAGGTGTGTAACCTAGCCTATCTATAAAAATGACGTAGTTTTGATAAGTAACACTCGAAACTTTAAAATCTCTATCTTCCATCCACAATTTGGACTTGGGCCTTCAGGAACAAATGATCAAGCATAAAAAACGATAGGATCGGTCCAAAAATATCTCTGCACGCCAATTTGCACGTGATATGGTGAATTCACGTGCACCTCCAAATCAGCTCAAACTTCTCCCCAAGCTTCCTTGCATCCTGTAGAGGCCTCGAGAGGCAAAAATAGGCTTGCACGTGAAATGGGTGAATTCACGTGCAGCTCCAAATGCTCTGAAATTTCTGTGGTAGGTAGAGGACATCATTCTAAGAAACTTTTGTTCTTGCACGCAAATTGTTTGAGGCCATCTACCTAGTCAAAAGTGAGGTCCAAAATCTGCCAAAACAACTTAAAAACGCATGTATTTGCAACTAGCATCTTCCTAGGGGTTAGAGCAAATATATATGATATATGAGGCAATAAGGCTCTAATCATGCTCTTAAACATCCTAAATAAACACTAGAATAACGGCATAAAATGCACGTTATCAAATACACCACACTTGAACCATTGCTTGTCCTCAAGCAAAAACATACAAGCATGCAAAAATAAAATAAACACGCGCTCAAACGGAAGAAAAATAAAATAACAATCAAGGAGAATCATGGTTTCCTAAGCATGCAACTCTATCATGATGAAATGGGAATTTAAGCATCGAAATGAGTCGTAACTTAGTTCATTCATGTCCATATCCCTAAGTCCAACAACCATGCAATATCACCACTTAAATTTCAGATATGAGCAAGCAATCCATGATAAAATAGCACCTAGTTTCCCTTTAAGTTGTTACCAAGGATAAGCGGCCTCACTCAAATATAATAATTCTCAAGCCCAATACCTATCAATGAACAATGGATGGAAAACTCTATCTCTACACTCGCCATCAGCTATTGATTAAGTACTTGCCAAGCAATCATGAGAGTTCCCTATTGTGCTCATCAAAGAAAACACACTCTCTATTCTACTTTATTTGAAACTCACACGCTAGACTAAACTCAACAAACTCAAACTCTATTCTAATAACTGATAAAACATAACATGAGCCAAAGAATTGAGCTCAACACTCTCAAATAAACAAAAACTCAGCCAATGTGGCTTCACAAATCTAAACAATCACACATAAACATCAAGCCAATGTGGTTTTTATTCCGAATCTTTTTTTTTGTTTTTTGTTTTATTTTTTTTGTTTTATTTTTTCGGTAATAACCTTACAAGGTTGCATTTTATGCTCTCCCTTGATGGATTATTCACTCTTTTTTTTTTACTCACATAACACATAAATAAGACTGATTTTTCTAATGCATACCCCTTGCCATTTTGCTACAATAGGAGAGACAAAAATTCATTGATGTCTCACATCCCATTTTCCAATTAAGTGATGGCTTTTTCACATTCTATATCACAACCTTTTATATAATATCACAAAATAAAGAAAAGAATGCAAAGACAAGTCACAATGACTTAGAGGTCTTGCATCCTAACTAAACACCAAACACCGAGCACTAATAAGTAATCACATGCTTACTTGACTCCTACCATTAAATAACCAATGTTGAATGCAAGATGAGTATCAAATCAAACTATTACCCAAAAACCATAAATGTCACTCAAGGGCTAAAAAGAAGTCGTTTCTCATTTTTCATTTCTTTTTCACTCAACTTTAAGGGTTACTTAGGTCTATCATAGCATTTCATGCTCAATTGATATTCAAAACTCGGCTCCAAAAACATGGTGATATCATTCAAAAGATAAAGACATGATCAAACTAAATTAGAGCATATTTTAACTACTTTAACACCCTTATCACAACATGATACTAATGTGGCATAAAAAATTAAATTTTAAGCTAAAATTACATACTTAATATCCATGTCTCCACAAACAAATCATTCAAGCAAACAACTCAAACAATCATGCAACTAAAAACAGTTTTTTTTATTATTATTAAATGAAACATGCAATCACAACATAAAAGACAAGCAAGTGGCTCAAGTCACTCCCCATACACCACACTTAAAATATGCTATGTCCTCATGGCATAAAAATAGGGAGTAGGAAAATACTTACCCCTGGTTTGGCAAGCTGTAATAGTAGATTACATTGGCCACCATTCGTCGCACCTGAGCCACAAAGTCAACCAATGTCTCGCCGCGCACTTCCCAAGTTTCCTTCCCTTGCAAATAGCCATCATGTAGTAGCAAACAAAGATCCCACAGTTGAATTGGTCGCAGTGAGGGATTTCCATTTCGTTAAGGTGAATAAGCGGAAGCTTGTCCTGCAATAATCCTTCTTTCTTCATTGCATCCTTGATTCGTTTGATGAGCCCATGAACAAGCCGTCTCTTTCTTCTCGTGAACCCTTCATTTTGGCTTGGATCATATAGACCGCATGCCCTGCATCAAATCTACTCGCACCATGACATAATGACGTTCAATATGCACAGGGATCAACACCTCGTGCATACCATGCCAAGGACGGTGCCCTTCATTCTGCTCATTGATATCTTGGCGCCACACACTTTCGGACAAAGGTTGGTCGTAAAGCTCGCACAAGATAATGGATGTATACTGGGATAATGGGTAATTATGAGGCTCAGCCTCCACAACAAAACGCATAGTTCTGCAAAACAAGTCCACCTCATCTGAATATAGATATTCATCGCCTAAAATCCTTTGAAGGACAAACGAGGTGAAGAGGTCCATGTCCCTTGCAAATCGAGCCCTTAACACCTGAGAATTAATGAAGTCTTCAAATGCCGCTTGACTCTCAAGAGATGATATGGCCGGATCAATGATTAAATAGATAGGAGGGCCAAGAAGGTCTTCAAGTTCAGCAGGCATGTATGTACCCCAAGAGACAGGATGTATAACGGGCACAATAGCCTGAGAATATGCGGATCAGTAAAAGGCTGGAAGGGTGAATACCCTTCTGCTGGTTTTGTCTCCTCTTGAGGCTGGAAGGGTGAAGACCCTGTTGTTGGCGCTGCCTCCTCTGGGTGATAGTAGGATGGCTGAGCTGAAGGTTCTGGTTGAGGTGGATCTGCCTGGGCTGGATAAGAATCTTCAGGGGATGGAGAGGGTTCTTCATCGGATATCTCCACTATAGGAGAACGTTTTGATGCTTTCCTCTTGCTTAAGGCCTTCCGATTTTTCCTAGGAGGCCTTTGACTTCTTTATTGTCCTTCCTCAGGGCTTCCACCTCGCGCTGGGTTCTTGGCATTTGCCTCCCCGAGCCGCTGTGTTTCTTGCCTCCAAGCTTCGGTAGATGTAGCAGGGAGGAGCTTCGGGGCCTCCCATGCTCTAGGTGATGCATGAGGCAGCTACATCCTGGAGCCTCCCATGCTCTGGTTCTAGGTTGTGAAGTAGCTTGTTGGTCTCCCAGAGATGAGGGCCATTAATTCCTCAAATTGGGCACTAGTGATGTGCCCATTAGTGATCGCCCAATTGATGACCTCCACTTCGCTCACCACCTGTCCACTAATGCCTTGAAAGAAATTGAAAATATCTTCTTTATGTACATTGAACCGCATGTACATGGCGGTGAGTCTCGTATAGAGTCTGCTTCCTTTGATCCATATGAGGAGAGGTTTCCCTTGCAAAGTCGGTAGATCGCTCCACATGAACGCCGTGCCTTGCGGGTCGTGATGGAGGAGGAACATTGGTTGCCCAATGACCTCCGGTATTGACCCCCAAACCTCCTTCAAAGATGCAATACTCTTAATACCCAGGTGAGAAGGAAAAGTAATGCTCTCCATGGAGGAAAAATGCAAAGCAGGCATGCTTTGAAATATCACACACAAAAGTCTCCATTTATCTGCTTGGATGAGTTTTTCTTCCACCATTTAAAAATGGTAGTGGCCCAATCCACATTTAGCATATGATCAATGCTATACATGAACTCCAGGTGTGGCTTAGGCACACTATCTAACCCACTGTCTGAATCAATAAGCATTTCCCTACCAGGTAAGCTAGGCATCTAAATTTTCCAAACAAAACCATTCTTGGTAAACCGCCTTCGACTTTGAAATTTTCTAGCATAGTTGCATGCAGTACCAAATTCTCCTAGGCTTAGGCGAGGGAAGCTATCACCGGGTTCGGGGAGGTTAAAGCAATGTCTAATAATTTCAGGGGTAATCCTGACATAAACCCCTTGCACAACCCCTATCGGTTCATCCTCACTCCCAGAGACAGATGCATAGAATTCGTGTAGGGCAGAATAGGAAATAGCTGGTCAGGCGATACTAACCTTTGTAATCCCGATTTTGAATTTTAAGAGCCACCTCTCTAGCCTGACCCGGCTACGAAGCCTCCAAAGCTTGCATATCAAGTGCATGCCCCAAGAGTATCTCCTCCTCAGGTTGGCTATCAGCACTAGGTGAGTGCACCTCCTCCTGGCCTCCTCCTTGTGCGCACCATCTTTGGAATGAGAAAATAAGAGCAAAGAGCAGAAAACCGAAGAGCAAGAGAGCAAAAGGGCATAGTTTCTCTAATACTCGGATCCGGAGTGATTTTGGTGTGGAAGCCTTTGAAGATGGCCTCCCTTTATATAGCGTGCAAAGGAAAGATGCTCCATTTGGCGTGATACACGTGCCCCTAACTTTTCGAGTGTTCGACCAAAATAGCCTCTCGCACGTGAATTGTCCGAATTGGCGTGCGGTGTCGAATTGTCCCAAACTTTGGTGGTGGGTCCCCCTTGAGCTGGCAAGCAATGGTCCCTTCGCACGTGAATTGTGGGAAGCTTCTAGGAGGGCTAAAATCGGTATTTTGCATTTTGGGGCCTCCATATGACAGCTCGTAATTCGCGTGCAAGAGTAAACGTGAATCACATGGACCTCATTTACCATTCCAGAAAGTTACGACTCAAAAGGAGGTGCACGTGAATTGGGCAATTCACGTGCAAATTCACGTTCAGGCCCAAACTGGCCCAAATTTTTCCACCGAGTTGCTTATGCATTATGGACCATCTTTAAGTCTTGCATGTGAATGGGTTGAGCCCATCTTCAAGCACTTTTGGGCTTCACTTGCTCCTTGCTCCTTGACTTTGACTTTAAAAATAATTCAACAAGTTCAGGACCCAATAATTTGCTCATCCCGCACATGGTTAGCTAAGAAAGGAACAAAGTCTCCTGCACAATGGTTAGCTTGCAAACAAATTTATTGAATAAAACAAATAAAAGAAAATAACATAAAATAAATCATAGCAATAAACATTGGGTTGCCTCCCGACCAGCCGCTTTATTTAAAGTCCGTAGCTAGACTTTCAATTCGATCATGCAATGGTGAAAGAGAGGGAATCAACTATCTCCCTCTTGAGTTGAATCAAAGTATGGTTTCAGCCTATTTCCATTCACCCAAAATTTCTTGCCATCTACAACTTGGAGCTCAAAGCTCCCATATGGCTTCTTATTAACTATCACAAAAGGTCCCATCCACTTGGACCTTAATTTGCCAGGAAATAACCTCAACCTTGTGTTAAATAGAAGAACTTTTTGTCCTAAGGTTAAAGGTTCATTGTTGAGTTGCCTATCATGCCATTTCTTAATTCTTTCTTTGTAAAATTTAGCACTATCATAGGCATCCAACCTAAGCTCATCTAACTCAATTAATTGAGTCATCCTAAGCTCCTTGATCTCTTGTGGGTTAAAATTTAACTTCTTCAAGGCCCAATGAGCCTTGTGTTCTAGTTCCACAGGCAAGTGACATGCCTTACCATATAGAATACGGTAAGGTGACATCCCAATGGGAGTTTTGTAAGCTGTCCTATATGCCCATAAGGCTTCATCAAGCCTTTGAGACCAATCTTTCCTATTGGCTCCAACAGTTTTCTCTAAAATGGCCTTAATCTCCCCTTGTTGGACACTTCGCTTGTCCATTAGCTTGTGGGTGGTAAGCTAAAGACTTCCTATGAGTGACACCATACTTGTTCAATAATTTATCAAACAATTTGTTGCGAAATGACTACCCTCATCACTCGATTATAGCCCTTGGTGTCCCAAAACGGCTAAAGATGTTCCTAGTAAGGAAGTGAGTCACAACCCTAGCATCATTTACTCTAGTAGGAATAGCTTCTACCCACTTAGACACATAATCCACAACAAGCAAAATGTATGAATACCCATCGAATTGGGGAATGGCCCCATGAAGTCAATGCCCCAAATGTCAAAAATTTCAACTGGAAGGATTCCAGTTAAGGGCATCTCATTTTTCCTAGACAAACCACCTACCCTTTGACATTTATCACACTTTTTGATGTAGACATAGGTGTCTTTCACCATGTGAGGCCAATAAAAGCCACACCGCATGATCTTAGCCACGGTTCTCTGCACCCCAAAGTGGCCCCCATAATGTGATGCATGACAATGATGTATTATGTCATCTACTTCTTCCTCAAGGACACACTTTCTAATGATTTGGTCAGGACACCTCCTATAAAGAATTGGGTCTTCCCAAATGAATTTCTTAGCATCCACTACCAATTTCTTTCTCCTGGTGGTAGTCTAACCGCTTGGGTATGAACCCAGGTGGCTAAATAATTTGCTATGTCGACAAACCAAGGAAGATGATGCACCTCAAACAACTTCTCATCAGGAAAGTCATCTACAATGGGTAGAGACTTAGGCGCATTCTCCACACGGGAGAGGTGATCAGCCACGAAATTTAGGGCTCCCTTTGTGTCTCTAATTTCAAGGTCAAATTCTGTAAGAGGAGAACCCACCTAATCAAGCGTGGCTTAGCTTCTTTTTTAGCAAACAAATATTTCAATGCAAGCATGATCGGTATAAACAATGACTTTAGACCCCAAAAGGTAGGGTCTAAACTTGTTGCAGCCATAAACCACGGCTAGCAACTCTTTCTCGGTGGTGGTATAGTTCTTGAGCATCATCTAAGGTCTTACTAGCATAGTAAATGACCCTAAACACCTTTTCTCGCCTTTGCCCTAAGACTACCCCCACAACATAATCACTCGCATCACACATTAGCTCAAAAGGCCGAGCCCAGTCGGGTGTGACTATAACGGGTGCGGTGACTAACTTACCCTTGAGGATGTTGAAAGCTTCTAAGCAATCCGCATTAAACTCAAAGCTTGTGTCTTTTTCTAACAACCTACTCATGGGTTTTGCAATTTTTGAGAAGTCCTTAATGAATCTCCTATAAAAGCCAGCATGGCCAAGGAAACTTCTCACTCCTTTTTCGTTGGTTGGAGGTGGCGAGTCTCAATAGTGGAGATTTTTGCCTTGTCTACCTCCAAACCATGTGCAGACACCTTGTGCCCTAGAACTATCCCCTCAGTTACCATGAAATGGCATTTCTCCCAATTTAGGACTAGTTCCTTCTCCTCACATCTCTCTAAGACCACATCTAGATTTTTCAAGCATTGTTGGTAGGAGGAACCAAACACCGAGAAGTCATCCATGAAGACCTCCATGATCTCCTCAACCAAACCCTGAAAAATAGCCATCATACACCTTTGGAAGGTGGCGGGGGGCATTACAAAGCCCAAATGGCATTCTCCTAAATGCAAATGTGCCAAAAGGGCACGTGAAGGTGGTCTTTTCTTGGTCCTCGGGCTTAACCATGATCTGATTATACCCCAGAATAGCCATCTAAAAAGCGGGAGTGACTATAGCCACTAACCTATCCAACATTTGGTCAATGAAAGGAAGAGGAAAATGATCCTTCCTAGTAGCCTTGTTCAGCTTTCTATAGTCAACACACACTCTCCACCCCGTCACAGGTGCGAGATGGGATCAATTCATTTTTCTCATTCTTAATCACGGTCATGCCCCTTTCTTGGGCACAACATGCAATGGACTCACCCACTCACTATCGAAAATAGCATAAATTATACCCGCATTTTTCCATTTTAAAATTTCTTTTCTAACAACTTCTTTCATGGCAGGGGTTTAATCTTCTTTGTCTCTCGGCGGTGGGTTTAAAATCATCATTCATCAAAATCTTATGCATGCAAATCCCTGGACTAATACCCCTAATGTCTTCAATGTTCCATCCTAGGGCCTTTTTGTGTTTCCTAAGGACTTCTAGCAATTAAGTACACTCCACATCATTCAAATTAGAAGCAACAATGACAGGGAATTGATTTGTAGAGTCTAGAAATTCGTACCTTAGGTGTCCAGGCAGCTCCTTCCGGTTCGAGGAGCTGGAGGCACGTCATCTTCTTTTTCCTCCTCGGCTTGCTCCAAAGAGTTTGTAGTTTCCTCATCTTCCTCACCGTTAAGTACATCTCTTCATCTTGTTGAGCTCTATAAGTTGAAGGGCTCCATTATTGGTGGTGGTTATTTCTTCGCCAAGTAATCTTCCACCAATTCCTCAAGGTCTTCAACCCAAAGGCAATCCTCCTCCTCTTGACCTTGCAAAGCCTTCCCCATGTGGAAGACTAAGGTCTCCTCATTAATTCTCGAGTTAGCTGCCCTTGAGCAACATCAATCAATGCACAACCCGTTCGAGAAATGGTCTTCCAAGGAGTAAATTGAACTCCTCTATCTTCTTCCATCTCCAAAACTACAAAGTCCACTGGAAATATGAAGGAGCCCACCTTAACTAGCACATCTTCAATGATTCCTTCAGGTCTTCCAGTTGGACCGGTCCGCAACCGCAATGATATGGAAGTGGGCTTCATGCCCTTAAGCCCAAGCCGCTTATACAAAGCGAATGAGATCAAATTGATGCTGGCTCGTAGAATCACATAGGGCCTGGTCTTTGCGGTGCATTGCCAATCACACAAGGGAGATTAAAGCTGCCCGGATCTTT
>CM042085.1:19195488-19224613 GCA_023512835.1 Taxillus chinensis | reverse complement strand
TACCTCAAACACATAACATGCACAGCCTCACAGGCATTACCTCAAACACATAACAGGCTCACACGGCATAATTTCAAACACTTGGCAGGCATATATACATATATCCAAACAACACGTCATTAGGCCAACATTCATATTGGAGTCACACCCATATGAATTTACATATAAATAATATAACAATATCAATAAAACTCGAGAACCCTCTACAAGGGGCCTAACCCCGGAACGCACCAGGTGAGACAGAACCCCTACCTCAAGGAAAAGCAGCAACAAAATAGCAACGGTCTGATCCCAAGCCGAACGCGTTCCACACGAGTCACCGACCACCCTCGCAAGACGCCCCGACAGCAACCAGAGCTCTCCTTCCCTCTCTCTCTCTCACACGGCGGTGAAGAACAACCTAAACCTAAAACCGAGGACTCCTCCTCCTTATATGGTAACACAACATCAAAACGACGTAGTTTTGATTAAGTGAATCCCAAAGATCAAACGACGTAGTTTTGATCCACACAAGTTACCACCTTTCCGCACCCATATAAAGCCAAAATACTCAGAATTTCCAACATGGTCCTTTGGAGAAAGTTCATTAGAATGACAAAACCAAGGGAACATGCAAAAATATGGCTGCACGCCAATTTGCACGTGACCCAATTCACGTGCACCTCCATATGGACTCCAAATGCTCTCAAACTTCACCTAGCCTCCTTGCATCATTTAAAGACAATTACACTTGCACGTGAATTGGACCCATATCACGTGCACTCACATACATGTCCATTTGACCTGAAACTTCGGTGGTGGATGAGGACACCATTCTAAGCATCTTTCCTTTTGCACGTGAATTCATTGGAGTCCATCTACTAGGTCAAAATCTAGAAAAACTCTACTCCGGAGGTAAACCGACTAACTCAAGGTACGGGTCCTTACATCCTCTCCCCCTTAAGATTTTCGTCCTCGAAGAAATACGAGGAAAACAACCACAAACTACCCATTTGCCACCCGGCAAGACACAACACCCAAATGGGTCATACACCACCACAACGGCAACAAAGACATAACAAGACCACCATAATCCATAATCACAATAATGCACATAACACATGTCCACATGGCACGAATACACATCTCAAAGCACATTACAAATAAGGACACATGTCTTTAAAAGACAATATAAATATATCAACTAATACAAGAAAACACATCACAAGAAAAACACAACACTATCCCTTGGCCAACAGCCACCTCCCACGCTAAGATTGTTAAGGTCCTCGAACAAGTCTGGTGCCGCTACTCACGCATCACGGACTCACGTTCCCATGTCTCCCTCCTCAATACCACGGTAGTTGCCACAGCAAGCGAACAAAGGAATAACACGACCACGTAATTTTTCTCTCGCCGATCTAGGATACTAGATAGGGCCCTCAATGATGGACATGTCATCTCGGGAGGTCCAACGTCCCCAATCAATCACATGAGTGGGGTCAGGGTGATACTTCCCAACTGGGACACGTTGAAATACGTTGTGCACTCGACTCAGCCGCGGTGTGGCTTAACCGGTAGGCCACGGGCCCTACACGATCCGAATCGCAAAAGGACCAATAAACCGCGGAGAGAGCTTGGAACCCCGCCCAAACCGTCGATGACCACGACGTGAGAGACACTAAGGAACACATGATCACCAACAAAAACTCCAAAGGGCGCCGCCTGATCCGCATAAGATTTCGCCGACTCTGAGCTGACAACAAAACGCTGACGAATCAACTTGACCTTCTCGGTAGCCTCTTGGACCAACTGTGGCCCCAAGAGAGCTGTCTCCCCCACCTCGGTCCAACAAAGGTGAGCGACACGGCCGTCCGTACAACGCCTCAAAAGGAGCCATCCCAATAAATGCCTGGAGAACTGTTGTTGTAGCAAACTCCACCAAAGGAGGTGAGTTGCCCACGAACCCCCAAATCTAACACACAGGCCCGTAACATGTCCTCCATGGTCTGATTCCGTCCGCTCAGTCTGACCGGCCGTCTCAGGGGGCGAAAGGCTGTACTCGAGTTAAGCTGGGTCCCCATAGCTTCCGGCAAACCTGCCCAAAAAACGGGAAGTGAACCTCGAATCCCGGTCTGAGACAACCGATAATGGTACCCATGCGTCTCTAATCTCCTTCATAGATAACTGACTCAAGTTCCTAGAGTCCTGCTCGTGAACAGCCAGGAAATGGGCCGACTTTGTGGAGTCGATCCACAATACCAAATCATATCCTTCCTCCCAGTGGTGGGTGGAAGACCGGTCACAAAATCCATCGCTATATGGTCCCACTTCCACTCCGCTGGGGGCAAGGGCTGTAACATGCCCGCCGGCCGTTGATATACAAACTTCACCTGACACGTGAGGCACCGCGAAACAAGGCAGCCACATCCGTTTCATCCCGGGCTACAAAAATGTGCCGAGCATGGTACATCTTCGTACCCCCCGGATTGCTGTAACTCTAGACTGGTGAAACTCCCTCAGCACCTCATCCCTGAGGGAAGAGGCTACTACCAACCGCCCCTGAAATGACAATTCATGCTCAGGACCCTCTGTCCAGTCCCCGGATAGCTCCCCGGCCTCAATACGGGCACCTGAGAACCTCACACTCAATGTCACCCAGAAATTTGTTCCTCCCGGACGCGCTGGTACAACTCAGGCACAACCACCAAAGGACTCAGGACGGTCCCACCATCACGAACAACAGGCTGCAGCTGCAACATCGCCAACTGCTCCATCGCTTCCCTCCCCTCCCGGCCACCGCAGCCCCGCTGTTCGCTCAATGCATCGGCCACAACATTGCCCTGCCCGGGTATAGGCAAGAGTAAAATCAAGGTCTGCAAAATACCACCATCTCCTTTGCCTCAGATCAGTCCTTCTGAGTAAAGATGTACCCGAAGGCTCTTGTGATCTGAGAACACCACAAACTTTCCCCCAAGAGGTAGTGCTGCCAACTCTTCGGGGCAAGATAACAGCCGCTAACGCGATCATGAGTGATAATTCTGCTCACTTAGGCTTCAACTGCCTTGACCCATAAGCTACTACACCGTGCTCCTGCATAAGCACACACCCCAAACCAACCTGGACGCATCACGTACACCTCATACGGAATATCCTCCTAGAGCAACTCAACACGGTGCAGTGGTCAAACGGGTTGAGAGTCTCAAACGCCTGCTGGCACTTGTCCGTCCACTCAAACTTCACGCCCTTCCGAGTCCAAGCGCTGTCATAGGCGCGCACAAAACGAGAGAACCCCTCAACAAAACGACGATAGTACCCCGCAAGCCAAGAAAACTACGGATCTCAAAAACGTTGGTTGGCCTCGTCCACGATGCCACGTCCTCAATCTTGGCTGGGTCCACCCCTAACTCCCTCACCCGCTACATGGCCAGAAAGTGAACCTCTGCAGCCAAAACTCACATGCTAAACTTAGCAAACAAACGCGGTCCCTCGAAGGTTTGCATTACTGTTGCCAAGTGCTCCACATGTTCCTTTTCGGTCTTGGAATACACCAAGATATCGTCGATAAACACCACCACGAACGAGTTAAGTATGGGGCAAAGACTTGGTTTGTCAAACGCATTAACACGGCTGGCGCATTAGTGAGCCAAAGGCATCACTACCCACTCATAATGCCCATACCTGCACCGAAAGCCGTCTTAGGGATGTCCTCTTCCCTAACCCGGAGCTGGTGATACCCCGACCGTAAATCTATCTTGGAAAACCACTGGGCCCCAATCAATCGGGTCAAATAAGTCGTCTATCCGAGGCAACGGGTACTTGTTCTTCACTGTCACTGAATTCAGCTTCCTGTAGTCGATGCAGGCGTGTGTGCAAAGAGCACCGGAGCACCCCAAGGTGAGGTACTTTGGTCTAATATACCCTGGCCCACCAACTCCTGATTTGCCTCTCCCTCAGCCGGCCCCATACGGCGAGCAGGTCGATCGGACCCGTTCCCCGGCATCAAAGTGGTGAACTCCACACTCCTCTGGTGGCAAACTCTCCAAACTCTTCGGTGAAAACATCCTGAAATTGATCCTTCCCTTTCCACCTTACTTGCGGTCGGCTCTAATTTTGGTTGGCCCCCTTGTCCACAAAACTGGCCCACCCCACCTTACCCCTCAGTCACAGTTAGTCACAGTTTTGCCTTCCGAGTAGAGTTTTTCTAGATTTTGACCTAGTGAATGGGCTCAAATGAATTCACGTGCAAAAGGAAAGATGCTTAGAATGATGTCCTCTATCTACCCACAAGTTTCAGGCCAAACGGACGTGTATGTGAGGTGCACGTGATATGGGTCCAATTCACGTGCAAGTGTGATTGTCTTCTAAATGATGCAAGGAGGCTAGGGGTGAAGTTTGAGAGCATTTGGAGTCCATTTGGAGTTGCACGTGAATTGGGAATTCACGTGCAAATTGGCGTGCAGCCATATTTTTGCATGGTTCCCTTGGTTTTGACATTCTAATGATCTTTCTCCAAAGGACCATGTTGAAATTCTGAGTATTTTGGCCTATATGGGTGCGGAAAGGTGCTAACTTGTGTGATCAAAACTACGTCGTTTTGATCCCTGGGTTTACTTAATCAAAACTACGTCGTTTTGATGTGGGTAGTGTCTATATAATGAGGGCTTGAGTTTGAGTTTAGGGTTCTTGTGTTCTTCTTTGCTGCAGCTGCTGCCAGAGAGAGAGAGAGAGAGAGAGAGGTCTCCGGGCAGTTGCCGTGGTGGTTCGCGTCGTTGGGAAGGTGTCTAGCGTGGAGGTTAGGACAAAAGCCTGAGGTAGGGATTCATGTTCTTCCTAACTCTCCTCTGTTTTAGGATATTCACCTATATATATATATATGTAAATCCATATAGGTGTGATCTCCTATATGGATGTTGGCCTTCAGTGGCATGTTCTGTTGATTCTGATGTTGAATTTGGCCTGAGGATTTTCTGGGTTTGTTTATGCCCACCATGTGTTTGATGAAATGTCTGTGAGGCCTGCACACTATGTATTTGATAAAATGTCTGTGAGGCCTGCATGCCATGTATTCAATATAATGCCTGTGAGACCTTGTATATGGGTGTTTGATGATATACCTGTGTGACTGGTGTGTACTGTGTTTGATTTGTATTTGATTTTAAGCCTGTGAGGCTGATGTGTGTGGCTTGTATCTGACCATGTTGGTCCTTCTGAGATAAAGTGTAAATGCTGTGCTGAGTTTACATGTTGAGATGTAATGCTATGCTGTTCTGTTGATCTGTTTGAGACTGAGCTGAGATATGGGCCAGGCACAATAGCTGGACCCCTTTGAGATTTGGCCAGGACGTGGTCCTGAGTCTCGGTGTAGCACTCACGACGGTGGGCTAAGTCTACACCCATTCCTGAGGGTAGGTATGGCGCCCGAGGAGGTGGTTGACCATATCTGACTCGGGTGGAAAATGTTGCATTGGTGTCCATGCAACATTCGCCTGAATGTGGTATGTCATGTCGCCGTGGTGGCGGGGTGTCCTCTGCCCTTCAGTGCGGGTTCAGGTAAAGAGTGTTTACTGGGTGATGTTTGCTGCTTTAGCCTTAGGCACGACACGAGCACAAGCATACACATATCATGCATGTTGTAGAGCGGGACGGGTCTGGGGAGACTGGATCCCTACTGAGCTGTGGTTTGCTCACCCCTCCTATAAACTGTTCTTTTGCAGGGTTTAGCAGGCGGTAGGTGAAGGCTGAGGAGCTAGGCCCCTGAGGCTGAAAGTTTTATATTATTTCCTTTGTTGTACTTTGGTTTTATGTGTTTGGATTTTGGTTTGGTTTTATTGATGGCTTCATAGGGGTTTTTCCCCGACTGGGTTGTAATAAACATTTAGTCTTTGAAATGAAATAAAATGAGATGTTGTTATTCAATTTGTGTTTGTGTGCATGGTTTGGGAGCAGGAGCATGCCCCTTGGCATGTTAGCCTGATTGTGCAGGTTTGGGACAGCACCCGTGCTAGAAGTCCTTTTAAGGTGCTTGCACCAACCCCTTGTCCCTTCGGGTGCGGGCATGGGCAGTCACTACTCATTTCCAAGTGGAAGGAAATTGGGGCGTGACAATATGGTATCAGAGCGATAGTTCATGGTCTAGTGGACCTAGGATAGTGGGGAGGCCTGGCTGCTTCTGAGACTCTTAGGAGGCAGTATAGGACACGCCTGATCAACGTGGTCCTATCTGGTTTTCTGGGGTGTACTCAGGGGTAGTTAGACCAAGGAGTAGGGCATTTGCATTTGGGTTGAGGGTGCATACATGCATTGGCATTAGGGCACTAGTTTAATTTCAGTATGAGTATTGTGATTGGACATGCTATGTTGCTGAAACTTGTTGCTAAAAACAATTTTGTTGCTGTGAAATTCGGTGATTTTCTGTGAGACTTGTTGCTATGAATTGCTGCTGTGTACTTCTGTGATTTTCCTGTGTGTTTAAATGTAAAATGTTGCTTGAGTACCTCATGGCCCATGGGGATGAGGGTGTGTAGAGCTTGAGAGAAGCTGATCCTAGTTTGGTTTAAATTATGTAGACTATGCCTCCTAGGAGAGTAACCCGAGCTACTCCAGCTGTAGAAGATGAATCTTCTGCCCGTGCTGGAGAGGGAAGAGGACAGCGTGTAGAGGGCGATGATCCCCTGGAGCGGATCATGGCCCAAGTCCGGGCCCTAAGTGAGAACGTGCAAGGCATGCGTGAGGACCTCAGGGGAGAGATCCTAAACGAGGTGCGTCAGGAGATGATGGCACGACAGGCAGTGCCACCCCCTCCACCCCGTGAGGCGGAACCTCCGTGTAGGCAGGAAGTGCCGGTGAGGCGGGAAGAGGGAGACGTGTTGACGCAGTTCCGAAAGGAACATCCACCAAGGTTCAAGGGAGGAGCTGAACCTCTAGGAGCAGAGCACTGGCTGCGGCAGATCGAGCATGTGTTCTCCTTTCTTCGACCCCGGGAGGAAGACAAAGTGAGACTAGCAGTCCGGCAGTTGGAGGAGGAAGCCTTGGAATGGTGGCTTAGCATCTCAGGAAGCCGGGACATGGAGACCATGGCCTGGAATGAGTTCCTCCAGCTGTTCCATGAGGAGTTCTTTCCAGAGTCATTGCGGTGGCAGAAGCGGGAGGAGTTCAGCAGCCTGAAGCAGGGATCGCGCTCAGTAGCAGAGTATGAGCGAGATTTCCGGGGGCTGAGTCGGTTTGCTCCAGAAGCAATATCAAGGGAGGACCTGAAGGCCCATAAGTTTACCATGGGTCTCAAACCTGCCCTGAAGCAAAGGGTGGAGATGCTGCGACTGAAGACCTATGCTGAAGTCGTGGACACCGCCAAGATTGTTGAGAGAGGATTAGAGGAGGGAAGACAGGCTCACCAGGAGCGGATGGGGCAGAGCGCGCGCGACAAGCACGGTGAAACCAAGAGGCAGAAGGTTGAGCCCGGGAGTGGGACTTTTCCCAAGGATGGGGGCCAAGCTTCAATGGCTCCGCCCAGATCCCGTTACTTTGGAGGACAGGGGAGTGCTGCTGGGAACTTCCCAAGCGGGTGTACCTGTTGTGGCCTGTCAGGGCACGTCAAACGTGAGTGCCCCAAGCAGCACTTGACGTGTCATAGCTGTGGGAAGGTGGGACACATCAGCAAGGTGTGTTTCAGCAAGGGGAACAGCCGGGGAGCTGGAAGCTTAGCACAAGGGAGCAGGGGTGGGACCCAATTTCAGGCCCCAGCCCCTAAGCCAGCACATTCGTGGCAGGCCAGTCAGGCTGGTTCCAGTCACACTAGGCCACAGGGGGAGAGGCAACCACAAGGAGGATCGGAGGGGCGTCCCAGTGGACTGCAGGCAGGAGCAAAAGGGAAGGCAAGTGAGGCTAGTGGTGGGGCAAGCCAAGGCAGAGTGTTCGCGCTTACCTCAGCACCAGCTGAAATGGAGGATTTACCATCACCCTCCGAGGAAGGTGGAGCTGGACCTTCGGTGGTTCGAGGTACTATTCTAATATCTCGCACTGTTGTTGCTGCATTGTTTGATACCGGAGCTTCGTGCTCCCTGATTGCTAAGTCCTTGGTGGAGAGCCTTGGACTTGATTGTGTGGAGGCTGATAGACCTCTGAGGGTCGAGTCCCCAATGGGAGGAGTGGAGTTGATCCACCAAATGTGTCGAGAGTGTGCGCTTACGATAGGAGAGGTTGACCTCTCATTTGATTTGTACGTAATGCCCATGAGGACCTTTAGTTTGATTCTGGGGATGGACTGGTTGATGGCCTTTCAGGCTAAGATTGACTGCTATAGGCGACGAGTATCGTTTACTACACCCACAGGATCTTCCTGTACCCTAGTGGGTGAATGGGATAGGGATGCTGGGAGAGCTGGACCGACGAGGGAGCTATGGGGCAATATTACCCATAGGCTTGCCACCCTAACCTTTGAGGAGGAAGGTAACTTAGAGAAAAGGGTGTGGCCAGATGTTGTCGAGAATTTCCAGGATGTCTTTCCTGGGGAGTTGTTGGAGTTGCCTCCACACAGAAGTATCGAGTTCACGATTGAACTGTTGCCAGGGGTGGGACCCATCTCACAAGTAGCATACCGGATGGGACCTGCTGAGTTGCGGGAGCTTCAGAAGCAGATAAAGGAACTGGGAGATAAAGGTTTTATCCGTCCTAGTACCTCACCTTGGGGTGCACCGGTCTTGTTTGCTAAGAAGGCAGATGGTTCGTTGCGACTTTGCATTGATTATCGGAAGCTGAATCAAGTAACGGTAAAGAACAAGTACCCTTTGCCGCGGATTGATGACTTATTCGACCAGCTGAGTGGAGCACGGTGGTTCTCAAAAATCGATCTGCGTTCGGGATATCACCAATTGAGGGTCAGGAGCGAAGACATCCCTAAGACGGCGTTCAGGTGCAGATACGGACACTATGAGTGGTTAGTGATGCCTTTTGGGCTCACGAACGCACCTGCTGTGTTCATGCATCTAATGAATCAGGTATTTGCCCCATACCTGGATTCCTTCGTGGTGGTATTCATTGACGACATCCTTGTGTACTCCAAAACCCAAGCTGAGCATGAGGAGCACTTGGCCGTGGTGCTGCAGGCACTACGAGATCATCACTTGTATGCTAAATTTAGCAAGTGTGACTTCTGGATGCGAGAGGTGCATTTTCTTGGGCATGTAGTATCTGCCGAAGGAGTTAGAGTGGACCCAACCAAGATTGAGTCCGTAGCATCTTGGAAGAGGCCCACAAATGTTTTTGAGATCCGGAGTTTCTTGGGTCTGGCAGGGTATTACCGGCGTTTTGTGGAAGGATTTTCTCGGTTGGCGGCGCCCATGACAGCTCTTACACGGAAGGGAGCCAAATTCGAGTGGACGGACAAGTGCCAGCAGGCATTCGAGGAGTTGAAGACTCGCCTGACTACTGCACCGGTGTTGAGTCTACCGCAGGAGGGAGTGCCATTCGAGGTGTATTGTGATGCGTCTCGCGTTGGACTGGGGTGTGTTCTGATGCAAGAACGCCAAGTCATAGCATATGGCTCGCGACAGCTGAAGTCCCATGAGCAAAACTACCCAACACACGACCTGGAGTTAGCAGCAGTTATTTTTGCCCTGAAGTCTTGGCGACATTACCTGTTGGGAGAGAAATTTGTGGTATATACTGACCACAAAAGCCTACAGTATATCTTCACCCAGAGAGACCTAAATTTGCGACAACGGAGGTGGGTAGAGTACCTGCAAATGTTTGACTTCACGCTCTCCTACACGCCTGGGAAGGGAAATTTAGTAGCCGACGCGCTAAGTAGAAAGGGGAAAGCTGAGGTTTCCATGAGAGAATGGAAAATGATGGAGCAGTTGGCAGTGCTTCAGGTGCAACCTGCTTTCAGCAGTGAGGGAGCTATCCTGTGTCCTCTCACTGTGATACCAGAGTTGTATCAGCGTGTCCGTGAGGGACAGTTAGGCGACGTGGACTGTGAGGTGATCCGGGCCCAGATAGAGGCCGGAGAGCTGTCAGAGGACTGGACAGAAGGAGTTGAGCATGAGCTGAAATTTCGGGGGCGTCTGATAGTACCACCTCCCTTGCGTGAGGATGTGCTGAGGGAATTTCATCATTCCCGTTTGGCTGTACATCCAGGAGGAACTAAGATGTATCATGCCGTTCGCGCACAGTTCTGGTGGCCGGGGCTGAAACGGAGTGTAGCAGAGTTTGTTTCCAGGTGCCTTACCTGTCAGCAAGTGAAGGCAGAACACCAACGACCCGCTGGTCAATTGCAGCCTTTACCTGTAGCTGAGTGGAAGTGGGAGCATATTACCATGGACTTCGTGACGGGACTTCCTACCACTTCTGGGAGGAAGGACATGATTTGGGTCATAGTGGACCGCTTAACTAAGTCAGCCCATTTCTTGGCAATTCGAGAGCGCGACTCTATCGGCACGTTAAGCCAGTTGTATGTTGATGAGATTGTCCGCTTGCACGGAGTGCCCTTGTCTATTGTTTCGGACAGGGATGCGCGGTTTACATCCCGGTTTTGGGGAGGTCTGCAGGAAGCATTGGGAACCCGACTTAATTTGAGTACCGCATTCCATCCTGAGACTGATGGTCAGTCCGAGAGGACCATTCAAACATTGGAAGACTTGTTGAGGGCTTGTGTACTTGATTTTGGAGGATCATGGGCTTCCCACCTTCCTCTGGTGGAGTTTGCCTATAATAACAGTTACCAGTCTTCGATTGGGATGGCCCCGTTTGAGGCATTGTATGGCCGACCGTGTCGGTCTCCATTATGTTGGGCAGAAGCTGGAGAGGCAGCTATGTTAGGACCTCAATTGGTCCAGGAGGCTACGGCAAAAGTTCAGCTGATTCGGCAACGCCTTCTTACAGCTCAGAGCAGACAGAAGTCTTATGCAGATCGCCGACGCCGACCGTTGGAGTTTTTGGTGGGAGACCACGTATTCCTTCGTGTTTCTCCACGGAGAGGGCATAAGAGATTTGGGACTGGGTCCAAGTTGTCCCCTCGGTACATTGGACCGTTCGAGATTTTGAGCAGAGTTGGACCTGTTGCTTATAGGTTGGCATTACCACCTAGTTTGAGCAGAGTTCATAATGTTTTCCATGTATCCCAGTTGCGGAAATATCATCCAGATCCCACACACGTGCTAGATTGGGGTACCCTGGATCTTGGAGAGGATGTGTCTGTTGTCGAGGCACCCATCCGTATTGTAGATAGGCGCGAGAAGCAGCTGCGAGGTAAGACTATTCCGTTGGTTCGGGTGTTGTGGCAACACCGAGGGCTGGAGGAAGAGACCTGGGAACGTGAGACTGAGATGCGTGCTCATTATCCTGATCTGTTCGAGGACGAACAACTCTGAAGGAGGGGAGGAGGGCAAGCATCAAACTTCAACATAATCAGGTACTTGCCCAACTAGTTATGACCATGTGGAGTGTATAAATGTGTGAAATAATTTGTGATTTGTTGTGTATTAATTTGTGCTATGAGGGTGTTAGAGGCCTATGCTTTGGTTGTGATTGTTTTCTTTCATTCCACCTTTTCTTTTCGAGGACGAAAAGTCTTAAGGGGGAGAGGATGTAAGGACCCGTACCTTGAGTTAGTCACAGTTAGTCCTTTTGCCTTCCGAGTAGAGTTTTTCTAGATTTTGACCTAGTGAATGGGCTCAAATGAATTCACGTGCAAAAGGAAAGATGCTTAGAATGATGTCCTCTATCTACCACGAAGTTTCAGGCCAAACGGACGTGTATGTGAGGTGCACGTGATATGGGTCCAATTCACGTGCAAGTGTGGTTGTCTTCTAAATGATGCAAGGAGGCTAGGGGTGAAGTTTGAGAGCATTTGGAGTCCATTTGGAGTTGCACGTGAATTGGGAATTCACGTGCAAATTGGCGTGCAGCCATATTTTTGCATGGTTCCCTTGGTTTTGACATTCTAATGATCTTTCTCCAAAGGACCATGTTGAAATTCTGAGTATTTTGGCCTATATGGGTGCGGAAAGGTGCTAACTTGTGTGATCAAAACTACGTCGTTTTGATCCTGGGTTTACTTAATCAAAACTACGTCGTTTTGATGTGGGTAGTGTCTATATAATGAGGGCTTGAGTTTGAGTTTAGGGTTCTTGTGTTCTTCCTTGCTGCAGCTGCTGCCAGAGAGAGAGAGAGAGAGAGAGGGGGGGGGGGGGGATCTCCGGGCTGTTGCCGTGGTGGTTCGCGTCGTTGGGAGGCTGTCTAGCGTGGAGGTTAGGACAAAAGCCTGAGGTAGGGGTTCATGTTCTTCCTAACTCTCCTCTGTTTTAGGATATTCACCTATATATATATATGTAAATCCATATAGGTGTGATCTCCTATATGGATGTTGGCCTTCAGTGGCATGTTCTGTTGATTCTGATGTTGAATTTGGCTTGAGGATTTTCTGGGTTTGTTTATGCCCACCATGTGTTTGATGAAATGTCTGTGAGGCCTGCACACTATGTGTTTGATAAAATGTCTGTGAGGCCTGCATGCCATGTATTCAATATAATGCCTGTGAGACCTTGTATATGGGTGTTTGATGATATACCTGTGTGACTGGTGTGTACTGTGTTTGATTTGTATTTGATTTTAAGCCTATGAGGCTGATGTGTGTGGCTTGTATCTGACCATGTTGGTCCTTCTGAGATAAAGTGTAAATGCTGTGCTGAGTTTACATGTTGAGATGTAATGTTATGCTGTTCTGTTGATCTGTTTGAGACTGAGCTGAGATATGGGCCAGGCACAATAGCTGGACCCCTTTGAGATTTGGCCAGGACGTGGTCCTGAGTCTCGGTGTAGCACTCACGACGGTGGGCTAAGTCTACACCCATTCCTGAGGGTAGATATGGCGCCCGAGGAGGTGGTTGACCATATCTGACTCGGGTGGAAAATGTTGCATTGGTGTCCATGCAACATTCGCCTGAATGTGGTATGTCATGTCGCCGTGGTGGCGGGGTGTCCTCTGCCCTTCAGTGCGGGTTCAGGTAAAGAGTGTTTACTGGGTGATGTTTGCTGCTTTAGCCTTAGGCACGACACGAGCACAAGCATACACATATCATGCATGTTGTACAGCGGGACGGGTCTGGGGAGACTGGATCCCTACTGAGCTATGGTTTGCTCACCCCTCCTATAAACTGTTCTTTTGCAGGGTTTAGCAGGCGGTAGGTGAAGGCTAGGGAGCTAGGCCCCTGAGGCTGAAAGTTTTATATTATTTCCTTTGTTGTACTTTGGTTTTATGTGTTTGGATTTTGGTTTGGTTTTATTGATGGCTTCATAGGGGTTTTTCCCCGACTGGGTTGTAATAAACATTTAGTCTTTGAAATGAAATAAAATGAGATGTTGTTATTCAATTTGTGTTTGTGTGCATGGTTTGGGAGCAGGAGCATGCCCCTTGGCATGTTAGCCTGATTGTGCAGGTTTGGGACAGCAGAAATTGAATTGGTTTTGGGGGGGTTCCATTTTACCTTTGTGGGATTTGGGGGGGCGATTATGTGGGGGAGGGGGGGGGGGGGGGGCTAGGGGAGCCTCCCACACGTCTAATTAGGGTGGTTAAAAACGAAAAAAAAGGCAGATGAACAGACGTAGCCGAAAGGGAGGAGGATCAGAGGGTACCTCTAACCACCGATGGTCCTGCCACCCTGGCCTGGTGGGGGTGGTAGCTGAGCCTCCTCCTGGTATGTCGCCGCCGAGGCAACACCCTCCCTTGGCCCGTGCCACTGAGGGCTCACTCACTGGACGCTTCCCGCTGGGGTTGCTCCACCTCGGTCTGCTGCCGCTCCGGCTCCCTGGGGTGGGTCCGGACTAAATCCTGCCTGGCTGGCCGGCCAGCTGACTTAGCTGGTCTCAGGCCAAGGTGCCTGGCCCAAACATCACTCCTCACGCTGGATGCCATGCCTCCAACTCCCCTGTTGCCACTCCCGGCAAACTGGCTCAGATGGCCCTCTCGTCCACATCTATGGCATTTCCAGTCCCTTCTTGGACCTCTTTTCTCAAGTGGCCCTTCCCCAGCAGCAGTAACAACTACTGGGGAGACCCCTGTGGACCGCCCGGTCGGCCACCGCCAAAGCTAGACCTCCCTGGGTTCACCGCGGCTGTCCCTGCTGGAAGGAACGGCGATCCCTCTCCTTCCGTCTTGAGCCTCTTGGACCCTGCATCTCGATCAGGCCCACTCTGCAACTGGCGACCCTGATGGGCCTGCCTCCCACCATCCAGCTCTCTCTCAGCTAGCCCGGGCTGTCTCCACACCCGTCAGCATAGGTCCTCAGCGTGAGAATCGCCACCCTCTCCTCAAGGGCCGGCCTAAGACCCGAGTGAACTTGTGGGCCTTGGTGCTCCTTTGGCGCCGGTCTGGGGCAAATCCTACTCAGGCTCCGGAACTCCCGCTCATACTCGGGCACCGTCTTTGATCCTTGCTTCAGGTGCCAAATTCCTCCCTCTTCTGCCATCTCCACTGATTCGGAAAGAACCATCATGGAAGAGGTGCATTAACTCCTCCCAAAACATGAGTTGCACTGCACGGCTTCCCGCAACACTTCCGTCCACCACTCCAGCGTCCCCCTCAGCTGCCGAATTGCTGTCGCACCTTATCCTCCTCCCCGGGGGCAGGGAGAAAGGAGAACACGTACTCAATCTGCCTCAACCACTGCTCAGCTCACCACAAGATCTTGTCCCCCATAATAGCGAGGTTGTTCCTTTCGGAACCGTGTTACCCACGTCATCCTCTGCTCGAGACGGGGGCCGACACCACCCAGCGAACTCTCACGCTCACGAGGCAGCTCTCGTACTGGTGGTGGTGGTGGTGGCATCGCCTGCTGTGTTGCCATCTCCACCGGCGCACCTCCTCCCCCGAACGTCCCGTGGAAGTCCCTCCCGTAGCTCTCGTACCTCCAGCCGGATGCCTTCTTGTAGCTGTGCCAGTAACAACGCATGCCCTTCAGATGGTCCCCGCACCGGACCCTCATGGGCAGATCTCATCAGCCACTGCCCCGACGCACGTGTCACTCCTCCTCGGTGGCATTTTACACCTGGTAAGATGCACAAACGTCGAACGCGTTTGGACTACTAACAAGTTTTTCTCTACCTCATTATCAAGTCAAGCAGTACATGGCATTACACACATTTCAACCATTGCATCAATCAATATTGCAAATACCAGCACTCCACATTGTAGTCATACCCAAGGCATTCCAAGAATATTCGAGCTGTACAGGTTCACATAATCATGCTATGCATATCTACACATGACAACAAATGCAACTAGTGCACTAATGCCAATACAAATCCTACCACAAGACTGGACTACCCTAAGTACCTTGGAGGCTCAAAAGAGACCATGTTGATCGGCATGTCTCCATCTGAGAATTCCAAAGGACTCGAGATAACCAAGTCCGCCCACTACCCTAAGCCAACTAGACCATGCTCGAGCCCATATTGTCACGCCCGGTTTTAACCCGAGGAAGTCCGTGACCTCCACCTAGACGGAGGGCAAAGGGGTTAGGATATAAACCAAGAACTTAACAATTCACATTTCCAATACTTTTAGGAAAGATAAAGTCCACCAAAACAATCCACAAACCAAATCATTCTTTATTACAAAGTCCTCTTTTCAATCCATCCCTATAAGTTACATCAATTCCCATAAAAATAACATAAAAAGTAAAGTAAATAAGGCCTTCCATTGAGTCCCACCTAACGCTTGTAGGTCTGTAAAGAAAACAACATAGTAGGAGGGTGAGCAACCACAACTCGTAGGGATCATGTCACCCTGTCCATCCCATGCACCTACATCACATGCCTTGTGTACAAGTGTTGTGTGGGATACAATTATTCCACCATATGTAGTTACAGGCTATAACAACAAACACAATCATACATGGGTTGGTACATAAACACTCCCGGCTCCACATACAGGTTTCCAATAACAGCCCCGGGCTTCCACAGCACCGGTTACAAGAACAGTCCCGGGCTTCCACAACCATCAGTACCACAAAATGGGCCCGAGGCTTCCACAGCCACCAAGTTTACAAGTAAACACGCAGCACACACATGGCCATACAGGCATAACGTCAAACACTTAACATGCTTAGTCACACAGGAATGGGTCGAACACTTAGCATGCATATATCCACAAGCTTATAAACCCAGCCACAGACATAATTTAACACCCACACGTGCGGGCCTCACAGGCATTACCTCAAACACATAACATTCACAGCCTCACAGGCATTACCTCAAACCCCTAACATGCAATGCCTCACAGGCATAATTTCAAACACTTGTGACATATATATCATATATCCAAACAACACGCCATTAAGGCCAACATTCATATAGTGGAGGTCACACCTATATTAATTACATATATAAATAATATAACAATATCAATAAGAACTCGAGAAACCCCTAGAGGCCTAACCCCAACGGACCAAGTGAGACAAACCCCTACCTCAAGGAAAACGCAACAACAAACAACGGTCTGATCCCTTTTCGAACGCCGTCCACCCACGAGTCACCGACTATCCACGCAAGACGCCCGACAGCAACTGAGCTCTCCTTCCCTCTCTCTCTCTCTGCGACGGCTGGTGAAGCAACAAACCCTAAACCTAAAACAGAGGATTTCTCCTCTTATATAGGCAACACAACATAAAACGACGTAGTTTTGATTAAAAGATCAGCGATCAAAACGACGTAGTTTTGATCACACAAGTTACCACCTTTCCGCACCCATATAGGCCAAAATATAAGACTTTCAACATGGTCCTTTGGAGAAAGTTCATTAATGACAAAACCAAGGGAACCATGCAAAAATATGGCTGTATCGCCAATTTGCGTGAATTCCAATTCACGTGCACCTCCAAGGACTCCAAATGCTCCAAATTTCACCCTTAGCCTCGCATCATTTAGAAGACATTACACTTGCACGTGAATTGGACCCATGTCCGTGCACCCTCACACATGTCCATTTGACTGAAACTTCAGGAGATGAAGACACCATTCCCAAGCATCTTTCCTTTTGCGTGAATTCATTGGAGTCCATCTACTAGGTCAAAATCTAGAAAAACTCTACTCGGAGGTATATATATAATACAGAAAATTTTAAAAAAGTGAGGGGGGCCAACCCCTAATTCTCGTTCCGTCACTGCAATCAGTGATTGCCACGTGTCCGAGTCATTCCCTATACTGTGCAATAGATATTAAAAAGCAAATCCTTTTCAGTGTACTCTCGGCAGTCGGCTCTGAGGGATCCGTTTCCTCATCTTGGCGGCTACCTTTTGGGAGCAGGTGGAGTGGTGTGCTTTATATAATAGGAGGCCGGTGGGGATTAGTCCACAATATTAAAAGACAATAAAACCCCTAAAATGGCCTCGATTTTTATTGTAAAAAAAACCTTTTTTAGGCCTTTTAAGTTTTTTATTTTCTTTTTAATATTTAAAAATATTAAATATCTATAGAAAACGCTTAAAATGAAATTTGAATGGGGATCCTGTGAACTGTTGTGAGTCCATTAAAAACTAAAACTTTTTGATATTTTTTAAATTACGTTATTTTGGTATGCAGTTTTTTAAAAAATTATCGAAATAATATAATTTTTGAATGTATTGTACAATACAATTACCGAGTTGTAAACGCACATGAAATATATTTTATATGACAATGACCGGCCTGACTAGCAAATAAATATTCTAATCGCAGCATCGCTACGATTACAGTATTTATATTTATCTTTTTTGGGGTTACAGTATTTATATTTACCTTTCTTAAAAATAGTTTTTTTATATAAAAAGGTTACTATCAAAATACTGAAAACCTGTTTGTTTGTGAACGATGATTGACTAAACACAAACAGATTGCTATAAAGCTACTATAGCCCAATTACTCGCTCCCAAAGCTGGGCAATTAACCCTGCAGGCCGCGCCTGACTCAGGATGATGTCGGTCACGAAGGAGCCGACGGTGACCGACGTAAACGGTCTTGTGCAGGCTGATGCTGAAGAAGGAAGAGGTGGAGTCCCAGATTCTGTGCCAATGGAGCGAGGAGGACAAGGCCCGGGTTCTGGACGGTGAGGGAAATCGAGTGCTGGTGTACGATCGCGATACGTGACGCTCACTGCACGACTATCAGGTGGCAGGGGAACGAGTTACGTCCCCAGTAACAATTGGTCGGTGGAGTTGGTGCAGAGGAGGGAGCTCAAAAGCTGGCGACCAGATTGGGTTGCATTGGGACCCTTTCAACCGCCGTTCGTCTTATCCGTCCTCTTCCGCAACTTCCATATTTAAATAAATAATCGACGTCGTCGTCTGCCATTTCGCGCGCTTTTTGATGCATGCCTTTACAACTGCAAATCCTATATCAATATGTAATTTTTTGTGTGTGTTTTATATATTTCGTGTGTGCTATATGTATCCTACTCGTCTTTGCAACAGCGCGCCTATGGGTCAGCTTTTATTTAGCAGTTGTAAGTCCGTTTGCCTCTATTGTTATTTCATATATTGTAAGATATAATAAGGGGGTATGTAGCCTGGCAAGAATTTGTAAGTCAGTTTGCCTCTACTCGTCGGTGTTATTTATGGTCAGATGCAATGCCAATCTTGCCGTTTTAGTATTCAACTGTCATCTTCTCACTATCAGTTACAAAATATGGTGATATATAACCACGATCAAACCGCATTCCTTCGACCACATAGAGTTGTTCTCGCACTTTTACCTCTTCAAGAGTAACCACACTTTTAAGCCCACTTTGTTCATTGCTTCAGCAATCATATTTCAATCTCATAATTGTTCCCTCACTGACAGCAGCAACATCTGTCATCTATGAAGAATTAGGATGACATGAGAAACTTTTAATACTTTATGATATAAATCAAGACAGAGATTTGGTTCGAACCACCTTAAAAGGCATAAACTTTATTATATTTTACACAAAAATAGATTCCACAATATTAAAAGGCATAAACTCTCGGTCAAACCAATTTGAGCTCCGATAAATAGCTTTAAATTTTGTAATTTTCTCAATGCCTCGAGTGATTAAAACAGGGTTTTGCAGCAGCTGCTACAACCCAAATAATATATGCAGTTATAATTGTGCTGCAGTTGATTATGCACAGCGAGAACAAATACTCTATAGGACTATATGAATCAAAATAAGAGGATGTCGGTCTCCGCGCCTCGAAAAAATAATACAAGACAATTATCATAATCCATATGCTACTGCACAACAGGATATTATAATCACATAACAATCAAATTCTAATATCAATTTATTAGAATCGTTTCTTAAAAAAGGCTCAATAACATGTTATAATATTGTTGGCTCGCATGCTTTAAAACATATCATTTAAATTTTTTTTAATTCATTTTATCTTTCTTTCTTTTTTTATTGCAATCTACCTGTTTGTTCTATCTTGCCTACAGCATGTTATTGACGTGAGGTTGAGGGTAAATTTCAGTAGTCAATCGTTTTAGGCAACGCCACCAATCCAATATAAAAAAGAGTCGTGACTCCGAGAAAAGAGTCGTAAGGTAGAACTATACATCCAATAGAGAAAAAAAGAGAGGGATTTCGATACTATTACCTAAAGAAGGGTTTATGGAGGGAGCGCTTGGGGGGCGGCGAAGACAAGAGATTATGAAATAAGAGTAGCAACTGTGAACCGAGACTTGGATGGAAGAAGAGAGCTTTCCGGTTCCATTTTCTTTTGGCATTCCAATGACATCCGAGTCCGAGTCGCGTCTTCCAGGCTTATTCAAAGCATATCCTTCAGTTCACTACCATAGATGGGGGTGATATGGAATGGTTGTGAGATCCACCTAAGAGACACATCATGATATATTACCAATGAACCTTTAATTACCTTCCAAGACTCCACCTTGAGTGAACTTTGCAACCCAACTAATCCGAGTACCCAAGGATAGAGATTTTTTTCACGGCCGTGGAACATGTCAAACATTGGTGAGTATTACAATACATCATGCATGGGACTGTGTCAACCGATACTTATTGCTGCACTGCTACGCATCATTACCCATAAGACGTTTCCACCATCGATTTTCTCATACGTCGGAGAACCACTCCTGATAGGGAATCATATGATGAATCTGAGTCCTTCTTACATGTATCTATCGGGTGAGACCGATCCCGTAGCAGGCCAAACCAAATCGGGGTTAGATGAGGTATCCTGTTTCTACTACGAGATATAACCTTTTCTTTTTGCATTTTCTCTCTTATGCTTCTTCGGACACCGATTTTTCCAATGTCCACGTTCTGTGCGTAGTTGCAAATATCTATGGGATTGATATAATGGTCCCTGGATTGGATCTTCTGTCTTTGTTTCTGTTGCTATTCTTATGCAATTGACGACCCCTAAATTTCTCAAAATTCATCACAACTAGGCCACCAGAATTATCGAGACTAGTTCTGATGCCTTGTGACGGCTCACGTGTATGAGGTCGACCCGACCTTCCAGACGATTGTTTCTTTTCAACAACAAATGAATTCGCAAAATTCTCATACGAAGGAGTAAAGAAACAAATAATATAAGGGTTTCATCCTCAATCATCAATTTTGATATCTACATTCCGTAAATCCATCAAAATTGAATTAAAATCATCAAGATGGTCTTTTAAGAATTTACCTTCATAGTGAGAGAGAAAACAGAGCGTTGCTTTAAGAGCCAACTTATTTGTGAGATTTTGTCATGTAGAGACTCTTTAACCGGCCAGAGGGCCTGTAGCATTTTTCATCTAGCAATTTCACAAATAATTTCATACGACAAACAGAGTTTAATTGTCGAATAAGCTTTCTCTTCCATGATAGCCAACTCAAAATCTTCTACGGTCACAAATTATTTCTCAACAGCGGAGCCAATCTTTTTTGTTTTAACCACACGCATTTAATGCGCCACACACTAAAATTATTTTTTGCTAGTAAATTTGGGATTTTATAAGGTGTGATATCATCCTTGCTCCAGGACAAGATTCCACCGGACTCTAACCAACAACTTTGATACCAATTTGTTTGGAATAATTAAGCAAAGAAAACAAAAAAATAAAAAATCACACCACAAACAGGAACACCAGTTTACATGGTTCTACCAAGGAATAGATTACGTCCACAGTAGAGGCGTAATAATTCACTATATCAAAGAGGGTGCAGTTACAAATATTCGTTTAATCGAAATATTCGAATTACATGCAGTTACGAGTAAAAACAGAAACGAATGGTGGAGAGAGACGGGTTACCTCAGATTGTACAACCGAATAGGTTAAAGAAATAATTTAACAGGTACCTTGAAAACAGTTATTGTTTTAATGTCAGAGTAAAGACAGATGGTACACAAATCCCATGATGGTACACAAGCATCGAACACTCCGCGCGAGGAAGAAGACGATATGAGAGTCATACGGAAGGGGAGAACTGTCTATGTATTGCTATGCTCACCGAAAAGAGAGAGGGAGTGGTTGAGTGACTACTTATATAACAAAAACAAAACATTCGGGTCAATCAATACAACGTCGAGCATTGTTCCCGGTATATAAGTAGTTGATACTATATAAGGGGTATTGTTGTATTATTTTGTTTTTTTCCAATTAACCCACTTTCCTTTTTTTCTACTCTCAAATTCGGTCTCTACTTTCTTTTTACTTTTTACGACATCTACAAAAATCAATATAACAATACATTAACAAACAATAACGATTAAATTCGTGCTTAAAACAAAGCGCAAATACATAAGACTAACGTTCTCTATTTGTCTAACTGTCTGGAGTTTTTAAATTATATTATATGTTTTTTTGTTTTAAATTAGTGAAATTCTTTGTTTTTTTTATTAAATTAATTATGTTTATTTAAGGTATTCTTAGGACACCAGTTACTCTTTATATTTTTATTTTTTATTACTTCGTTAGGATATTTAAATTTTTTAATTTAAAAATATTTTTTTCAATTTTTCCAAACATATTTATATTGATTTTATTAAATTCATTTTTTATTAAAAAGTATATGACTTAATTAGAGATTTGGAGAAATAAAATTTTTTTATTAATAATAAATTCTGACTTTTTAAATAATAGGGTATGAGTTTTCTTTTGTAAAGAAAGGTAAGAAAAGCAGAGGTAATAAAGTATAAGAAAAGTAATTTTTTTTTATTTCTTGTCAAAATTAAGTTTAAATTTTAAAACAGAAAAAATAGAAATATAATCTATGTAATTAAAAATAAAATTTAAAATTTAATTATATTAAATTCAATATTGATATTTAGCCGGATTTAAGAAAACTATCATTATAATTTTACTATTGTGTTTTTATGTGTTTTTTTAAAAATATATTACACATATTGCGCCACAGTCAGACGGTCAGGTGCGATTCATCCCATTAATTTTTTTTTCCTATCAAATTACTGTGCGATCCGAACGTTTAAAATTTAAGAAAACCGTAATAATGGCAAACTGGGCCTGACTTTACAGTATCAAAAGCCATAGTCAAAGCAATGATAATCAATCGTAAACCTTTACCACAACGATAAAATCCAAAACTACATACAATTAATGCGTTAACACCGAAACAAACGAATTCTTGCCGGTGCTATCACCATAGTATCAATTAACACTATTTTGTCTCTTTTTTTTTTTTTTTAAATAAATCTTAAAAAATAAAAACAAAAAGCGCGTGAAATGCAAGACAACATTAATCCCCTTCTACATTAAGAACATTGACTAAAACAAGGCAACATACTCATCAAGGCTGGCAAGGCAACAAATTAAAAGTTTCATTGGGAGTGGTAACAAAACCGGCACTTGGAATATTTCTTAAAAAAGTCTTCTTGATTAAAAAGTAGGTTTTTAAATTGTACCTAACAGCATCAGCAGTAATCAGCAAAAAGCTATTGTATTGTAGATTGAAAAATCTGATTTTAAAGAAAAAAACTATGTAGGATTCTAATGAATTAACACCGAAATAAAGTAACAAATTCTTGCTAGTGCTACCACCATAGTATCAATGACACTAATCTGGTCCCTCCTCTTCATTTAAAAAGCAAAAGCAAAAAAAACTTTTAAAAAACAAAATCTATTTATTGTAAAATTTCAAATGAAGTATAATGATGAAAAAGGGAAACATAAGATTGATTTTTTATGGAAACCTCAACTTTTTTTTATAATATATAAAAGTAGTAAATAGATGATTGACCAAATTAACCATAAAAATCATTGGGAGTGATAAATGTTAGGATAAACATGATTTTATAATAGTGTTGGAGTCCCATATTAGGAGAAAGTGATCAACTAAGTATGTTTTATAGATCCATGAGAGTCTATATATCAAATAACTAGTTTAGGATGTTGGCTCTTAAATTCTAATAAATAGATTGCAAAGTAGAATCTGTTATTTTGCTATTGTGGTGTTGTTTTTAATCTATTAGAGCATTAATGCATTAGGTAAGGTATAGCTAAGCTATATTTAGCTAAAAACCTTCTTAATGCATTAGTTAAATGCATAGTTAAAGAAAAAAACCAAAAAAACAAAATTTAACTTTTGCTTTTCATTAGTCAACATATTATGTCACCAAACAATTGTAGTTCTCCTCTTACCCTCACTCCTCCATCACTCTTCCTTTCATGCGTTCCGCATTCTCCTCCAGGCCCTGTCTGCCGTCCCCGTCCTTGCTCCCCGCCCCATCCTCGTCCCCCGTCCCCTTGCATGCGCCCCCTTGTCTTTGTGTCCCCATCCCCCGTCCCGTCCCCCTCGCGCGCCCTTCCCCTCGCCGCGTCCCCAGCGTAAGCCTAGCCCCCCGTCCCATCGTCCCCCCTCGCCGCCCTCCTTCCCCCTTCGCCCCCATCTCTGTCGCGAGCCCCTCTCCCCTCCCCCGTTCTCCCCCCGTGTCCTCTCGCACCCCCCCGTCCCCCAGTTTCCCCGTAGCGCCCCCCACCTCGCGTGCCCAATTTCCAATTAAAGATTTGTGATTTGATAAAGGTGATGCAAGGGTAGATTGGAAAAATTAATTGTTAAACAAAAAATACATTATTCACCATTGGAATGATATTGGTTAAAGCAAGAACTGGCAGTCGTGGACTTATCCTGTCCGCACTAGGCTACGCTTTTTCTGCTCTGTCTTACGCAAGAAATAGCGCGACCTACGCCACTTGGGAGACACCCGCCAGCACTTGTTGTTCAGGGCATGACACCCTCCCCCCACTTGATTTCCGCAACGTTCTCGTTGTGTCCAATGAGTTCGGAGGAACCAAGATCGGTTGGCGACGCGCTCCTCTCGACCGCAGCCCACTCCATCCCATCCTCGGGAACTCCACCATGGCTCGGCGTCCGGGGCGTTGGTGGACGTGATGGTGCAAGACGTCCTCTTGGTCAACCCAATCCATGGTAGGGGGCTCCTCCCAACTTGGGATCATGGACCACGTATCTCTCGCGAGAGTACTTGGCGAGCATGTGGATACGGCCGCAACCGCTCTGATACCATATAGAATCAAGGACCACATACTAAACCAATTGGTTATAAGAGAGGCTATTGTTAGATCCTATATCAAGCATATTATGATTAGTTACTTTTCAAACGTGAGACTCAATCATATATATATATATATATATATATATACACGTTAATCTGTATACATATATACGAGAATGTTGTGCGTAGCCGCGAGCGTTTTTTTTTTCCAATTATCCCGTGCATGTAGCCGTAGGAGGCCGGGCGTTGTTTGTGGAAGCCGACATTGGAAAGCTTGGACTTTGGAGACGCAAGTAGCACATGCCATAGGCTTAGGTTGGCTTTTCCCTCACTAATTGAAACAGCAAAGGGAATGCGCATTGAAGAGAGAATCATCACATCAAGTTCGCGGAAGTATGTGTGCGTATATATTTAAGATGTTATTAATTTGGTCCCTTTATTAATACATTTTAATCGATTTAATCGATTTTATTTTAATAGTTTTTTAATTTTGGTCTCTAAAATATTTATATTTTGGGTTCTTGATCGCGATATGGCGTCGCTGAAAGATCAGAGCTTGATGATGGTGAACAGTAGAAAGGTACGATCTGTTCATTGATACGAGAACTAATTATATGGTTTACATATGAACGGCCCAGCTGGTTATTAAAGCTAATAACAAATCAAACGATACACAGACTTACAAAGTAACGATAACAATTAAAACAACTAAGAGGAAGTCTGACTTGTTGAATCGTTTGACCGAACTTAGCCTTGAGACCCTCCCCGTAGTGGTTCGTGCTTCAGCCACGAAAACTAGTTTATCAAGCACGGAGATGAGTCCGTGATTAGGATACGAAATTAGCACCTGTCGAGACTACATATTCCCGGTGCGGTGCGAAGTGCCTTAAAGTATAAAACTTCAATGATTTTGTCATAATGTCCGTGTTTTCATCTTTGCTTCCGTAGTATATCCAAAGAATCAACCCCTTAAATCGATCATTTAGTGGGAAATGAAATACGTACACGATGTGTTTACTAACGACCACGTAAAACGATCTTCTTTGAGAGCTTTATCGTTTAACTATTATCACAGAGGTATATCAGTCTTCATAGCTCCATCATAACTAAGGGTCCTGAATCCGTTTTCAAATGGATTGGCAAGCACATACAAGTAAGGCAGAACAAACTACTTTTCCGGTAGTGGATAAAGTCAGCGTAGGTTGTTTCTTTGAACTCCAAGCTCCGCACTTAACCCAGGAGAAGACATAACCACTGCGTGCTTTCCGATCTCTAAATCTCGGCATAATCACTATCGTTGTAAGCAATCAACTCTGTTGCATATACGATCTTTTATAGAAGATTCCAAATCCACAGTCCCTCTGGGATATCGTGAAGATTCGTTTTGCAACTGTAAGTGAAATGCCATAAACGTGCCATAGATGCATACTTAAACTCAAAACGAACATAAGATCCGGTCTTGTGGCGCTTGGGTACATCGGGCTCCCTACAATCCGCTTTGTAGTAACTTCATCTACCAAAGATCCTTCTGCTATCCTTTGTGAACTTTAAATTGGTGCGATAAGAGTTCTTATAGCATTGTTGTTGGTCTCATCCCAAATCTGTCTAATATCCCCCCGCATAACGTTTCTGCATGAAAATTCTTGTGGCCTCTGTATAATTTCAATACCCAAAAAAATAATTCATGGTTCCAAGATCTCGACATATCAAATTCACACATCATAGAAGTCTTAAAATCCCAGCAATTAAGTCTTCATCATTGCCGGTGTAGAGTAAATCATCAACGTATATACTCACAATCGAACTTATGTTCCTGTGTTGTCCAATAAACAAGAGTGTGATCACTTTTCACAAATGTGAAACCGAAAATTTGATTTAAGTAACTTGATCTGTACCCATACCAGGCCCGTGGTGCTGCCTTAAACCATAAAGTGCTTTATAACTGATATACCATGTATTCTTGGCCTTGCTTCTCATAGCCCTTGGGTTGTTCAACAAAACCCGTTCTCGATTGACCATGTAAGAATGCCGATTTGGCATCAAGTTGAAAAATTCTCCATCCTCTTTGGGCTGCCAATGGAGTAATCATCCCGGACGTTATCAAGACGCGATTACCGGCAAAAACCTCATTGAAATCAATTCCTTCCCTTTGAACATATCCTTTAGCCACTAACCGTGCTTTATGTTTTGTAATATTTCCATGTTCATCTCTCTTGGTTTTATAGACCCATTTAACGCCAACCTTCTTTGCCCCTTTTGGTAATTATCCAAACTCAGGTAGCATTTTCCAATAGATTGAATTTGTATCACATAGCTTTCCTCCATTTCTCCTCTTTAACCGCCTCGTGAAACAGTTGGATCATCTGTCATAAGACCTTCAATTTCTTTCACCATATTAAGCTTTGTCATCAGACAAAAAAATCTCCACTAACATATTCATTCAGCCATGTTGGTGCTCATGAAGTCTACTATGTTGTCCATGAGCAAGATGTTGGTGCAATAAGACTCACGAAGGCCCGATGCGAAGACAACCATGTTGTTCGGCCTTGATGCAGAACTGTATTCTATGTTGTTAGTTACATATTAACTCCAGCAGCCGACCATTGTTGCAATCTTGCACCTTGTGATGTCTGGTCGACTATCTGCAGGCCCTTTACTCTCCCCGGTTAACAAGTGGGGAACATAGTAAGTTCTGTACCTTCCCACTCCACTCTGCATGTTAGAATCCATTATAGTCCCTGTCCCCAATTCCATTGAGCATCCTCATAAAAAATCACATCACGACTAAGCTAAAATTTGTGAGTGTTAACATTAAAGTCTATAACCCTTTGTATTGTCACCACAAAGGGTGTACTTTTGTTATCCATTTTACGCCGTGTTTCATTGGGAACATGTACATGTGCAAGGCAGCCCCAAATGCAAGGATGGGCCGATGGTTTAAATCCACTCCAAACTTCTTGAGGAGTCATATTCGCCCTTTGTTCTCTGTAGGAGATCGATTCATACATAGAAAACCCAATTCACAAACCTGTAAAAGTAGTTTCAGATTTGCTTAGTCGACAACATGGAACAAACCATATTTATCATCAAGTTGTTTTTCCTCTCGGCATCACCATTTTGTTGCGGTGTATAAGCATTCGTCAATTGTCTCTTAATTCCATTTGGTAATACGGAATCGCATAAATTTAGTGGAAAGATATTCTCCCCCTCTATCTGTAAGGGACACATTTTTATTTTCATGTCTGTCTATCGTTTTCCATAACATGTTTAAAAGTCTTAAAACAAGTAAATGCTTCTGATTTATGTGCTAGAGATAAACCATGCTTTTCTTCGTAATCATCAATGAAACTCAAAAATAACGTTTTCCACCAATAGACATTGGTGTAATGGGTCCACATATATCAGAATGTGCAGTTCAAGGCAAACACTTGCTCGCCAGATTGCATGTGGAAAGCGACAAGCGAGTTTGCTTGCCATTCAAGCTGATCATTGCACCCAACATGAAAAGAAAATTTGGCGTTGGTGATAGTCCATGTACCATTTCATGAGTTTATATCTGTCAATCATTATAACTAAGATGGCCCATACCTGTGATGCCATAGTGTAGTTACTATCGAGTAAATAACGAGTAGTCAAACATCGTTTAAAGTTATGTGAGTCCTCATTTCTGTTGTCGTGTTATCTCCATGTTGGAGTGAATATGTCGATTGGAACTCATATGGACTACTGACATCAAGCCTTTCCTGGATGATAAAGATGACATACTCCTCTTTTAAAAAGTATGTCTACTCCCCTTTCTTGCAATTGTCCAACACTGTGATTATTTTGCAAATCAGGTACAAAATGGCGTCTCCTATGATATATCTGTCACCTTTAAAGAATAAGTTTCTGAGCCTTTTCTACTTGACTTAGTATTATTTATTTCGAGTTTAACGGAATGTGAAAAAGACTTCGTCAAATTAGTAAACAAGCCTTTATCTTTGCGCATGTGGTTTGAACATCAGATACCACAAACCAAGCACCTTCGACGCTTCCTTTCTCTTTATTGTAAAATGGGCCACAGCGATTCGTCTTCGCCAGTAACAATACTGTCGAGGTTCACGCTCATCCTCGGCATAGTTGGCCTCTTACTCCTCCAGGACATTCATATTGAAAATGTCCTAGATTCCATATTCTCTCTGTAACACTCGGCGTAGCTTTATTGTATACCTGCGTCCTGCCTCTGCACGTCCCGACCCACGTCCAAAGCCTGCGTCCCGTCGCAGCGCCAGAGACCGTTCTTGACCTTTAGCACTTGAACATCATATGCTTTGCTCGCGCCTGAACTACTGCTCATGCATCGTTAGTGAACTTTCACGCTCATCTATAGATGCGTCCCCGTATTTGTATCTCAAGACTCCTCAATCGATACAACTACATACGTGAATCACATGTCTGTTAATGTTCGCAGTATCTTTTACTACTGATCTTTGCGTAGGCGTGTCTTATACATTACTCACAGTTTATTGTCCACCACCGTGACTCTTCATAATCTCAAAGATCGATTCACTCTTATTTCATCTCAAGAACTTCAAATTCTCTTCGCGGTGTGTTCAGAAGAGATTTCTTATTTCTTTCGTTACTTAGCCAAACTTAAAACTGCTGAAGGTCCCACACGATTTTGGACGTTC